>OMNM01030922.1:0-12690 GCA_900302745.1 Parablennius parvicornis
TTGACTCTCTTCCAGCAACCACGGGTTCCTCTGTGATCTTCCCCATTTTCCCTTCATCCCTCCTTCATTCCTTCCTTCTCTTTTTCTCATATGTACCGGCTTTATGTCTCTTTCTCTGTCTCTCTCGCTCTCTCCCTCCAAAACACTTTGGTTTCCTCCTGAAGCTGTAGCTCTTGCTGAACATCTTCGCTGACTTATTTTTCTCATCCATCTCTCTCGCTCTCTCTCTCTCTCTCTCTGCAGCCAATGAGGAAAGAGCCGGAGGTCGTCACAGTGACCCTGAAGAAGCACAACGGCATGGGCCTCAGCATCGTGGCCGCCAAGGTAAGGAGAGACCGCCCGTGTTTACCCAAACCTCTGCCACAAACAGAATGTTTTTCAGGTAAAAACAGTAAAGGAACAGTGAAGGAATCCTAAAGTAATGCGGATGTTTTGGTGCTGTCTTGTTGTGAACAGTCTGCAGGCTAGAAATGTTGAGTCTGACGTCGGCGCTGATAATAAACAGGGAAACTTCTAGATGACCTCACAATCAGTCAAAGTACTGGGTATGAGCGGTAGTGGTGGAAGAGGCTTGTTTGACAATCAATCCGATTGTTAGAAAACAACATTTCAGTCTCACATGAGGCGAGAATAGGGTGACCACCTGTCCTGTTTTAGGCTGTTTTGTACTGCTATTTCAGTGTTTGTCCCGCATCACTCATATCAGGACCATGTCCCGCTTTTCCAGTCATTGGCAAAAAAAATGCAAACATGAAAATTGATGCACAGTGAACCTTTGCTGCACTTGCTGCAGCGGAGATGAGAAAGCAATTTAAAGTGTTCTTTTTAGCATAATTAGATAAATACTCGTCACTGAGGCTTCTTGACTTGTTGCAAGTCTATTTAGCTCCACAAAGGTTGATCTTGAATAATGAGGTTAATGATCACACCTCAGATAACTGCAGAAACATGAATTTATGGAACGTACAACTACTTGTGCCGTCGCGGTAATTAATTCATATTTCAACACAAAACATGCTCACAAGAGAAACTCAGCCTCAAAATAACTGGATGGAAGCTATAAACTAAAAGAAGAGCAGTGAGGAAGTTCTGCCCGACACGTTTCTGCCGGAATGAAGTGAAACAGAGTGCAGTGTTGAGCTGTCCTTTCATATAGCTGATGAATTAATATTGTGTAATCTGATGATGTCACACATTAACGTGTCAGGAATAGTCTGGTTTTGGCTGCACCAGTACTGCTTTTACCTAGTGAATGAGTTAATTCTTCAAATTCTCAGGGAACATTTCATCGTTCAGTAATTTCTAAACTGCGCTGCAGTTTCGCCATATATTCCTATATATGGAATATTTTGTTTTACTGGCCTTGTGGTCTAAATTGTGAAGTGTATAGTCAGGGATTAGAGATTGTCGTGTCCGTCCCGCCTTGTCCCTCCAAAACATGTCTGCTGTCCCTCTTTTTGGAGGTGGTCACCCTTGGCGAGAAACTGCAAAATATATCCACTGAGAGTGAAGAAAGCTACTTTTTTGGCACTTTATTTGGAAAAAATACAATCTGATTTAATACAAAGTGAATAATTTTTCAACCACATTGTAAAAATGTAAAACACATTTTTAAAACAAATGTATTAAATGTAGTGACACAATATGACACTGAGATCAGAGCTGAGATATTGGTGATGCTGCAAAGAAAGATAGCAAACTAGCATTAGTTTCTTATTGAAATTGGTTTTATGTTGAATTGTATTTATTACTGTAGAGACTGAGCCCAGAAGGGAGGCGAGTACCCTATTGTACTTGTATTGTTATTCTGTTTCTTCTCCTAATGAGAACATTGAACCTGAATTTGACCCCCTAAACATTCTCCTAAGCTCACCCAATTTGGCACGCTTATCAGGACTGACGCAGACTTTACGAAAATATAAAGATTAACCCTCAAAGTGCCAAAATGTGCTTTCTAGTGCCACCTACAATCATTAAAATGACCACTAAAGCCCATAGGAATGTTGCAGAGAGATCAAACTAAAACTCACTTGTTCATCTCAGCAAAACCTAAAAAATCAAGCAATGACACCCCTGACCAAAATCCAACAGGAAGTCTTGAATTTAGCTTGGAGCTAAATCTGTTAAATTTACAGAACTGGTGTCTATTCATCAATATGCACTGTCTCATTTAAATAAATTAATTAATGAAATGAAATTAGAATTTTAAAATAAGATTTTCACCCAAAATTTAAATCGTCCCTCGGGTAAATGCTATCTCCTCTGTGGGTGAACATCATATCGGCTTTAAACACTATTAACTGACAGAGGAGAGGCTTTTGTTCCACACTTCTGTGCAACTTTGTGGTTACTCTAGCGGTTTGGATTTCATTTGCCGTTAAAGCTCCCAACACTGAATCTCACCGCCTGCCTGCTCTCATTCTAATATATTGGAAAACCAAACACCACAGCATGTAGCAATGTCGAAGAGAGATAAGAACAAAAGTCATTTGTTCTTTTCAACAAGGTCTAAAAAGACAGGTAGTCCACAATTAGCCTTTTTGGCCATGCTACAAATTAATATTTGCCGGGAACAGGAAGTATACTGTTAATACCCTCAACCTTGTTCGCTCAGGCTCTAAATTTTCACATTGCATTACAGTCCACATCTGATCAGAGCTATACAACAATAAAAACCATCGGCCATAGCGCCACCTACTGGAAACAGGAAGTACATGCTTGAATCTGGCTGAAGTTTTACATGTTACATGAGCGTCCACATCTGATCACAGCCATAAGACGGTCGGACATAGTGTCACCTGCTGGAAACAGTGCCATGATTGCGCCAGAGGCCATGATTGGCCTCAACCCAACAGGCCAGGGTGCGAGGTCCTAAACAAGGCCGCTTACAGTTGAAATTTTCTGTAGGAATTGTTTGGTTTTGCGAAAATATACACATTTTCATCAAGTATACTCTGCGTCACAGCAAAGAAAAATGTTAAAGTTTAACTTCAAAGGTTAACATGACACTATTTTACCTTTCCGGCCAACTCCAGATGAAATTAGACTGTATTTGGCCCCTGCACTGAAATGTGCTTCACCCCCCTCCTACTTTGAAAGTATTAAACCACGAATTGTGATCAGTATTATGTTTTCTGAGGTTTTTTCGTATGAGTCCTTATTGAAACTTTCTCACAGTTACAAAATTAATCTAAACCTACAACTGAATTAACTTAATTGCATGTTATTACCATTTAAAATGTGGCTTGATACTCAACATGTTCTGAACCCATTGACCAGGGGGCAACTAATATGTCTGAGCGTCTTCAGGAGGAATTCCTCTTTTTAGGGATCTCAGGCTGTAAGGTAAGGCCTACACAGGAGGCCTGACATGGAGGGACCCTATTGTTATTGTAAGGTTTTTTTAGTTCTTAGTTGTTTCTTATTCCAACACGCCAGGGACTCCAAATCCTGTGAGTCTCTTTTCATTGAAAACCAAATTTCACCCCCTAACCACGCTCAAAAAATCACCATATTTGCCATGCTCATCAGGACAGGTGAATTACTTCAGAGAATGAAAAAGAATGTACCCCCACAGTGCCAAATGTGCTCTGTCGCGCCACCTAGAAACACTACAACGGCCAGTAGGAATGTCGTAAGGAGATCAAACTAAAACTCATTTGTTCGTCTCATCGAGATCTAAAAATCACATGCTGGATGTCCGCAATTGGCCTTTCAAAAGAAGATTTTTGCCCAAAAAGGCCCTTGCACAAATGCATTTTCCTCTGAGGACGAATATCATTTCGGTTTCAAAACACAATGAAATGACAGAGGAAACCCTTCTGCTTAAACCCTCTTCACAATTTTTAATTACTACAGCTGTTTCAGTTTTATTGGTCAAAGTTGGCAACGCCGAATCCCCGTCTGCCTCCTCTCATTTAAATGAATGGGGAAACGCAAATTTCTTCTCAAAAAGAGCAGTGATCGAACACCTACAACAAGCGGCGACTGTGGCTAAACCGTGACTGTGATCGACAAAGCAAGCAGGTCAGCAGCATGACAAGAACCTGCTGAACAAGATGATGTAACACATGTGGGGAAAATTCCCTAAAACATGACCGTATTTTTGAGGAGCAGGAACAATGCTGTCATTTTTTTGGTCCCTGCGATTTCAAGCGAAATTTAACAATTACCTTCATTACAGCTTAGTTAACTTTTGTAGTAAAAGCCCCCTCACATTTTTCTAAATCAAAGTGCTTTTTTGTTAAAACCTTAACAGGGACACAACATGAACATACACGCACACACTAAGTGCAAACCGAGAAACACACATGTACACACACTAAATGCAAACCGAGAAACACACACACACACACTAAATGCATACCGACAAACACACACTCACTGAATGCACACCAACACACCTAACCCTAACACACTAAATGAACACCATCCCATGCACGTCAACACAGACCCACACTGCACACCGACACGCACACACACTACACACCATCTCATGCACACCAACAGAGTAACACTGCACAGCATCATATGCAATCACACTGAAAACACCACACACACACAGACGCACACTAAAAGCACACCGACTCACTCACACACTTACTGCATACACACATGCACACGAGATGCACAGCTGTCTGTGAAGTAGCTGACATGCTAATGTATTGAAGCTCGCTAGGCTAAGGGTGAGCTGGATTTCATATTTTAGTTTTTTTGGACTGAGTATATTTCATTTTTTGTAACTATTTCAGGTATATACATGGGTGCGCACGCACACACCTACACGCATGAACAAACACACACACACACACACACACACGACATCTCACACAACCTGTAGGCATTAGTATTACATGGAATTATTAACTTTTTTTTACTCAGTCATGTTGAAATAAAACTTAAAAAGGTAACTACACCCATAACTTTACAAATTTATATTTACAGACTTGCTAGATTACAGATTGCTTTCTTTTTGAAGTAAAAGCCCACCATATTTTTCTAAATATAATTCCTTTTTTGTTAAAACCTTCAAAAATGTATATATTTTTTATTAATATTTAAATGGGCCACAGGCCATGATTGGGCTGACCCCAACGGGCCAGAGCCCAAGGTCCCGACCAATGCTGCTTGCAGCTTTAATTCGTGTTTGTAGTTGATTCTCAGGGTTTAAAGAGCCAGTTAGCATTCAGCGGTGCTCAACAGCGTGCACATTTGCAGTCTAAGCAACATCTCATATGGTTTAGATTTCAATACGCAATGACAAAAACAAATGTAATGCAGCTGGGCGTGCATTCCACTTCCTCTCGGGGAAATCCTCCACTCAGTCCCGGCTGTTATGTAATGCCGCTTCAAGGCAAGCACACGTACACCTACACACACAGAGGAGCCAAAGACTGAAATCTGTCCCAACAAATACACACACCGATATTTACACTCACATTCATGCATACTCAGTCTTACACACATGTACATGCATGTATGTGTGTACATGTGTGTAGCGATCTCACCAATGACTGATTAACACCAGAGTGACTGACATAAAATTAAACCAATCAGCATCATTAGATGTTCAAGACTTGGGGGTCTTTTTAAATGGCCCATTGTCGGACCTGCTTGGTGATTGGCTTAAAGCCAGTTCTGTTTTTTTCTCGCGTGTTTCTATGAGCTATTGAGACGAAGATAACAAGCAATGAGTCTCTGATTAACTGTCACATCTTTTCTGATTTACCATTTGGAAAGGAGAAGTTTGGCTGAAAAGCTGCAGATCAGGTTCAGCTTTCTAAGTAGTTATTTTTAAATGCACACAAACAGAAATGTGTACAGAATTTTGCAAATGTGTACAGGTTTGTTAATATTTATAAATGTTTAGATATGCTCATATTTATTAATGACTGAAAATCTAAGAGCTTTAAACAAGTACAGTTTATTTTGCACTTTTTTTTGGTTTCTTTCAAAGCATTCTCAAATGCTTTGAAAGATGGATTGATGTGTTGTTTGAAAATATACCTGATGTACATTTTATTTTCCATAAACTCTTTGTTTTCAAATAAGTTAATAACAGTCATTTTAAAAAGTGCTCTCTATTTACTAGCTGTTTAAATGTACTATAATTATAGACACTAGGGGGCTCTCCCAATCTAAAAAAGACTAGATTGTTGTAATGTGGTTTTTAAACACACTGTATTTAAATGAAGTTAACTGGCTGAAATTGAATAATAATGAAGAGCCCCACCTAAGTAATTTATCACCAGCTGCCACTGATACTTACATATACTTACACAGACAGAGTTGGAACATGTAGACACTTGTAGATAAGACTGCTTGTGTTTGTCCCAAACATGTTGCCTATTACTGTCTTTCATTTGACGGGACTGAAGTTTCCTGCTTTCCTGTGTGTGTCGAGAGGAAGAGCAGCAAGGAAGGATGTGCTGAAGAAACCTCCTCCTGCTCTCTTTTCAAAGCTGTGAGTGTGTGTGTGTTGGATGGGAAAAGGCAGGTAGAAGGAATTTTGCCAAACAGCTGCTTGAATTCTCAGTAAACTGGGGTGAGCTCTGTCCTGTTATACAAGAGTGTGTATGATATTTGCGTGTGTGTGTTATTTGCCTGGTACAGCAGCTGCACTCCTCCTCAGTCTGACCAACCGGCGTCCCAGCTGACACTTCACCTCTGGATCTCTGCTTGGATTTACTGTTTCTCTACAAACACTCTGCAATTAGGAGCCCGTGGAGGAATTTAGGAACATTTCTGGAATTTACTGCATCTTTTTAACCACCCACACTGGACTCCACACCACCTTTCTAACCCACGCTTCTTCTTTTTACTGGGACTTAGAACCCTGTTTTTTGGGGTAATAGATTTTTCAACATGCAAAACTTCAGTATCTCCTTACTTCCCACTTTTACGTATAAACCGTGATTTCAAAGCTCGGCGTTGAGCTGAATGGATCACTCCCAGCCAGAGTAGTTTTTTCCTTTTTCTTTTTTTTCCTCCTCTCCTCTTCCCAGACTTGTCAGTTCATGTTAGAAAGCTGTGGGGTAAAAGCAGGTGTGTGCAATCTGGACATCGCAGTATGAGCCGGTCCCGCTAGCAAGCAGCTGCAACATGTGGTTTTCAGTGGTGGGCAGGAGAGACCAGGTAACTCTTTTCATGCTACCAGCCAGACAGGAAATCCTATTGTGTGTGCGTGTGTGTTTGCTGCAGCATTTCGGTGAGATGGCCGTCTGGTTCGTCACTTCATTGTTTGCTTTCAGGGATGCTCTGCCAGTGGTTAAGCTAATGTACACACAGATGGTGAATACGTTTGAGTTGCGTGCGCAGCATTTTGAGGCTCATTCACAACATGCGTTCAATTGAAAAAGTATATATATTCACATCAGTGTTCTAGATTTAATGTTTCAAATGCCTAACTTGAACGGGAAAAGGAATTAATTCATATAATTCATGCAGTAGAGATTTGAAAATTTCCTAAACTTTTTACACTGATTGCTTCAGAGGCTCAGTTTACAAGTTTCAAGTGTAAACGCATCAATTTGTTGTATTCATTTTAGAAATGTTTTACACGGCAATATTTTTGAAGCCATGTCTGTTTGCACAGCAAACACTATAAATGATGTGGTAAGCATGTTGTGTTTTCCCCCGTTTTCACTGAGTGGTTTACTTTTCAAAGAGTTCCATCTTCGGAGCAGTTGTGTTTTCAGTGACGTTTGCTTGTTCTCAAATTCCTCCTCTGTATTTTTCTTCTTTCTCCTCCTCCTCTCTGTTTGCACCTCCTTACTATTACTTTTTCCTCTTCTTACTATACTTCTTCTCTTCTCTCTCCTGCTATTCCTCCTTTTATTGTGCTATTGCCTTCTCTTCCTTCTTATATTCTTTCTTCCTTCTCCTGATGTTTCTTCGCCTAACAGTTGAAGAACAGAACATTCTTTCCATAGGTCAGTAAAGTTTTGAGTAATTCCTGTCAATCCTCACATGATGAAATCCAACATCCCTCTGCTGCTGGAAGAGTAACTTAAAGATACAAACCAATATTTTACACAAAATATGCATGATCATCAGAATGAAGGTCCAGACGACAAGAGATCCAGTCCTCAGCACCATATTATATATAAAACACAGTGCTGAATATTAATAATGCAGTTTATAGATATTACTTTCACACAGAAGCCACCACAGGCCTGGATTAGCTCCCTGTTGCTGCTCCTCAGAGTCCTCCAGATTACTTTTCTTATAAAATCCGAAATTTATGAGGTTTCCCTGTTTGAAAGTGAGCCGCTGTCTGATTTTATGTGATGTTAAAGACTAGCGCCCCCACAATTCAATGGTGAGGACAAGAATTGCATGTAGGCCGGCAACTTTGAAAGATTGATGATTCACCTTCATGCACAAATAAAAATAAATAAGAATAGCCTAATTTTACACATGATCATGACAAAATTGAAAACAAACAAAAAAAATGCATATGAATGTGCATTTTACCAATATTTTAGAGGCCCCCAAAAATATCACAAATCATGTTTTAAGGGGGGGATCCTGTCTCATTAAGGGGGGTGAGCCCCCCCGTAGTTCATACCCTATACATATGTTATGGTGTGCCGTTTCAGAAATGAATCATTGAATATATTGAATGAAATCTCGATCATTTGGAATGAAGCCCGATTATATTGAATGAACTTACAATCCTTACTGATGTCAAGAAGGCACTGTTGCTGTCTTTTTAAGCAATGAGGACATGATAAACTCAGTTGCAAATGCTTGCAAAAAATATTTCTGATTTTGAAGTTTGATTACTTTTTTTTATCGTCGCAGACCGTCCCGCCAATCAACAAATAAGTTCAATGCAAAATACTTTGGGCTGTATTGGGCTATGAATGTGGCAGATTATTACTATATTTAAACAATATATGAGGAGCTTCGGTTGCGCAGATAAGTCTGCAGTCCCCGATAAGTTCCACTTCAGAGTGCAGTGCCATTATACACAGCGATTGATTGTATTTTCCCTTCATAAATTTACCTGAAAATGATACTAAGCAGCTACTTAACAAACAAACAGACCTGGGCACACAGAAGTGTTCCCTTAATAGCTCTGCTTTTTTTTATTAAGAAGACGCGCTGTTACCGGGGTTCATAACATCTTTTAACACATACGCTACTCTGCCTGTTGTAAAATGTTGCTTTGTGTATATGTAATATAATTTGCTTCAGGTGTCTTTTTGTTGTACATCAATACACGAGTATTGTTGGACTATAGGTTGAAAGTGTAAATCAATGCTGTAGTTCGTCCATGGCATGCACACCAAACCCCCCACTGACCGTTTTCGTCAGAAGTAGAAGTTCAATGGGGTAATGGATTTTTGCAAGCATTTTCTATTGTTTATCATGACCTTGTTAGTTAAAATTGCAGCAACTCGATCCCATATTGACTGACTTATTGCCACGTCCTGTTGTAGCTGCATCCACACATTACAAATGACAAGATGCGACAGTTCTTTGTTAACATCACTCAAGTTTCATTCAATGTATTCACGGTTTCATTCAATATATTCAAAAATTAATTCCATATATTCAAGATTTCATTCCATATATTCAAAGGTTCATTCAATATATTCAAGGTTTCATTCAATCAAGTCAAATATCATTCAATATATTCAAGGTTTCATTCTTTATATTCAAAAGTAGATTCAATATATTAAAGGTTCATTCAATATATTCAAGGTTTCAAATGCGCCCTTTGTATGAAGCTCTCAGGGGCAGAAAGACCAAGCAGGATGTCGACTGGTCCTCGGAAAGAATCCTGGCATTTGTGTAGGCCAAGGTTGCACTCTCTAACACCGCCATGCTCGTGCACCCATCTCCAAAGGCACCAGTGGTGCTCACCACTGATGCCTCAGACTACGCAGTGGGGGTGGTATGTGAAAAGTGGGTGGTGGGTGCCTGGCAGCCTCTGGTGTTCTTCAGCAAAGCTGTGTGACAATAAGAGGAAATACAGCGAGTTTAGACAGAGAACTCTTAGCTCTTTTCCTCGCCACATGTCACTGTAGTTTTTTGCTGGAGGGCCGGGAGTTCACTGTTTTCGTGGCCCACAAACCCCTCACCTTCGCCATGTCCGAGACCCTGAGGTAGCAGTGACACCTCTCAGCTATTTTAGAGTTTACTACAGACATTTGGCATGTGGCTGGGAAAAACAACGCAGTGTCTGACGGCCTCTCCCAGGCACAAGTAAACTCTGTGCAGCTGGGTGTGGATTACCCTGCTATAGCCACTGACCAGCAGGCGGATGTCGAAATCCAGTCATTCAGGACAGCTGCTACGGGGTTATGGCTAGAGGATGTGGTTTTCAATGACAGTGGGACCACGCTCTTCTGTGACGTGTCTACTGGAGAGCCCTGCCCCGTGGTACCAGCAGTCTCGCGACTCCACGTTTTTCATGAAATACACACTCTTTCGCATCTGGGTGTGAGGGCATCAGTCAAACCATTGGAGGCAAGTTCGTCTGGCCAGGGCTTAGAAAGGACGTCAGGGGCTGGGCAGCCTCCTGTATGGCATGTCAGTGTGCCAAAATACATTGCCACACCAAGCTGGAGCCATTTTTGATTCCCGAGAGAAGGTGTGACCCTATGCATCTGGACTTGGTGGGTCAGCTCCCTTACCCCTAAAGCTTTACTCACCAAGACTACTAGGTGGGAAGAGGTCATTCCTCTCTCATGAACCATGTCAGCATTGGTGGCACGCGTCTTCATTTCCACATGGGTGACCCAATTTGGCATGCCATTGTAATTCACATCGGACAGAGGCTCTAAGTTCACCTCCGAGCTTTGGACAGAGCCTTGGCGTGAAACTACACCGAACCACAGTGAATGGACTGTGCAAGTAGGTCCATTGCACGATGAAGGCTGAGGCACACTCTGTGTGTGTGTGTGTGTGTGTGTGTGTGTGTGTCACCTCATCTGCAGTCACATTTTGCAGAGTTTGCTTAGAAAACTGGACACATGCTGACACGAACAATTTAATTGATTCTTGCCGGGATGACTTTAAAAACTCACAACCATTTAAAAAAGTTACTAAGTTAATGAAGGATTTATAATCTTACTTTTGTAACACATCAAACTGTCGTAGCATTTCATTGCTTCTGTCTCTCCTTCTGTGCTAGTTGTTAGCTTTAGTGTTTGCCAATGTTTTGTTCCTCTGGAATTTAATGGCTACTCGCTAGTATCAGATTACAAGTATGAATTTAGTCATGCAGATAAGAGTAAAGTGGTGAAACCTTTTGTAAAGTTTTAGTTCTGTTGTGTTTCTGTGTTTCCTGTTAGCTGTAGCATTGGCTATTACTTTTTGTCACTGTAATGTCAAAACTTTTGGAAGTGAAACATGTGAGTGACTGATTTCAATAACAAATTAGCAATTCAGTTAAAATTGATGAGGTTTTAGGTTGAGGTATAAAAAAAATTTCAAAACCCCTGTCATGCTTCCTTTCTTAGCTGCTAGCTTTAGCACTGTAATGTCACGACTTTAAGCAATGACATGCTAGTAACTGATGACAATTATACATTTAGTAATGAAGTTCGGTTCAAGTGAAAACATTTGAAGATTGTTCAAACAGAAATTGTGTCTCTGTTGTGTTTACTGGACTAACTACGAGCATTAGCCAAATGTACTCTCTTTCTCAGCAGCTACTATTAGACAAAACTCACATTAACTGGAAGAGTGAGTTTTTAATCCTGAACTGGCTCAACGCTCCCGACATGAGAGATACCAAACTCTTAGTTATACTACTGTGATACTTGATTGAAGACTCATATTCATTTCAATGTCCACTCGGTACTGAAAGCTTAACAACTTTAGGATTTGGTTGAATTTGTAGCATTAAAATGAGACCCGCTACGATACAGTGATAGGAGTCTTACACTTCATCTTCTGGTCTCAGTTATCAGTATTAAAGATCCATGAATTTTAATGTTAAAAGGACCCGACTCCCTCCAGTGTTTAACAGCATCTTAGCAGCTTTAAAACACTCTTGATTTGTTGTGTCAGTTTTAAAGTCTGTCCAATAAATCACACAGCAATCTCTGTGCTGGTATTTCAGCTATTTTTACACATCAAACGTTTTTATCGGTTGACTCATGCACAGACATGCTCATAGGGAAATGACTCTTCAGTGGAATTTGTTCAAGTATTTTTTTACTTCCATTTGTGAGAGATGAGTTTTCAGTTTAGTGTGTTTGCACTAAAAGTTCAGCTGCAGGTTTTACAGCTTCAGACTGAATTGTTATGAAGTACTTTGGCAGTATTTACAATACAAAAATACGCTGCTGATGGGATCTGCGGATTCACGTGTGATTGTGAAAATAAAGCATTGAAATTAGTGCTGTCAAAAATAAGGTATTAATCAAATGAATAGATTTGAAACGTTTAACTCGTTAAAAAAATGTTTACGTAATTAACGCGGTTTGTTTACTTCCGGTTTATTTCCGGGTTGTTTTTTTTTTTTTTCCCCCTTTACCGGAGAAGCTGCTTTTGCAGCTGATGAGCGCAGCACCATGACTAACGAGCAGCACATTATCGAGTGAAATAATGATATTGGGGCAGAAAGTTTTGCTTTACACCGCTAAAGCTGGAGGAAATACTTGCAGTTAAAATATTAATTTCTCCTCTTTCTCTCTTTCCCTGACTCTCCTGTGCACTGGGTGTGTGTGT
>OMNM01030924.1:0-15700 GCA_900302745.1 Parablennius parvicornis
TGTTTTCCCTGTTTTTAACTGGAGGCCATAATCATAATTATCTGAATCAATAGTTTAAAAAGCTTCATGAAACTTTCTAGTTCATATGTTGTGAGTGTTGAAGTGTAGATGCACTTTTTGATTTTTTTTCTGCAGCGCCGTTGCTCCGCTCATTTTCCCGGTTCAACGGTTTTATTGAACAGACGCGTCAATATAGAAAAGCCTGAGAAGAGGTGTGTTTTCACAGAGATGAACTCTTGTTTCTATTCCCGTTCAGTAAGCTGCCTTATGAAGTGACCCCTGAGCAGGCCATGTCACACGAGGAGGTTCGCAGCAGGCTGCAGGGCTCCAGTCAGGCCCTGCGTAACGCAACAGATAAAGTCCTGAACTCCATCGTGTCCTCGCTGGATAACATCCCGTAAGCTTGCTATGTGTATTAAGTTTATGTTCACATTATGTTATCTTCTAGGTTTGCTTGTTGGGTCTCAGAAAATAAGCTTGTATTAATTAAGCATGATTCACTGCATATTTCTTCACCACTCACTTCCATACTCGAGAAGTATTTTCCCGGGTTTTTATATTTGATATGACGTGAAGTTAATACAGATGGGTAAATGATCTAGATTGTCATTTCAAATTCGTCTTGCAAGTTGCCTGTTGAGACATTATTATAACTCACTCAATGCAGATAATGTCGTTCAGGAAGCACAAAAATACAATAAGCACAAGTTTTGACAAAGTTCTTTGAATATACCACCAGATGGCGCCATTCTGCTTTGTTATACAATCTGTTGCACTAAATGTGCCGAATATTTATATAACAGTCATTGAAGTAAAAAAATGTCACCATTAATTTTTTTTTGTCTTAAGTTTGTTTATTACATTTTTCTCTCCACACAGCATGTAAATGCATGTTGTTTTGTGTTTGATGTCCCATCCACTGTTTTTGTTTTGCATGTAGTTATAGCATGAGATACATATCAAAAGTTCTGAAGAGCAGTCTCCATGAAAAGTTTCCAGAAGCTTCTGAGGATGACCTGATGAAGGTAGAGGTCCTCAAATGTTCCCATTCATTTATTTATGTGTGTTTTCCATTCGCCGTGCATTAAACAGTATAGATGGAGTTCTTTCTGCAATATTTGTTGTAAAGTAGAAGTTACGATACTTCTATAGAACATCATTTTGATATCGTCTTTTTTTTATATATATATATATCAGATTGTAGGAAACCTGCTTTATTACCGCTACATAAACCCGGCCATCGTGGCCCCTGATGGCTTCGACATCATCGACATGTCAGCCGGAGGGCAACTTCACCAGGACCAGCGTCGTAACCTGGGGTCTGTGGCCAAGATGCTGCAGCACGCTGCCGCCAATAAGCTGTTTGAGGGCGAGAACGCACACTTGACTCCGCTCAACAACTACATTTCTCAGACATATGAGAAGTTCAGGTAAGGAATGCGATGCTGATGGATGTGAACGTCCTCTCGAAATGCCAGGTTTTTCCTGTGAAGTAAAGTTATTACTTCCTAATTCAGTCAATCAAAAAAAAAAAGACCCGAAATGCAAAAGGTACAAGTCTGGGCAAACAACTACTCACCTTTATTCATAGCATATAGTTGGTTCTTGCATATAATATAAGATTCTTTGTGAAAGTAACCCTTTGAAATATGTTTGAAATTGACATGTGAAGGTCTGAATTTCTTCCAGGTTATTTTTCCAGTCAGTATGTGATGTTCCCGAACCCGAGGAGAAGTTTAACATCGACGAATACTCGGACATGGTGACGTTGAGCAAACCCGTCATCTACATCTCAATTGAGGAGATCATCAACACTCACTCGGTAAACCAGCTCACCAAATGCAAATAGAATTTGTCTAAGGATATAATACTCTGATTACAAAATGCCTTTATGTAGATTAATCTATGATGGAGATGTGTCTATTTAATGCAAAATGTATATTGCTCTTGTTTGGTTCCTATATTCAACTACATTTCTCTCATAATTCAGAATTTTGAAGATGAAACCAGACGTACAGACACCCAGTGACACTGCAGATGCGTAGGAAGTAGTATCATTTCCTGTCCCTCCAGCCGTCCCATCTGGCTTCTCTATATTTAGCCCTTCCTGATAGAGTGCATTTGATAATTAGTTTGCATCATCAATTCCTCCAATGTTGCTGATTTCTGATGCAAGTCCAATCGTCACTCGTTTCAAAATAGTGCACATACGTTTGTTTATACTTGGTAAACATCTTTGACGCTATTTATAAGTGGATTGTTTAGAAGGTGATTACATTCACATTTGAGGCATCACTGGTTTGATTTGGGTTGAGAAAAGTGGTGTAGTGGTTAGCAACCTTGCTTAATAATTTGAAAATTACTCGATTTTATACAGTCTCTCAGCCTGAATTACAACCTGCTGTTTTCTAAGAAGGAATTTCACGTATGTCAGGATGGATTTTAAATATTTATGAACTAAAATAATTTCTTGGATTTCTTTCCTTATAAAAACTTATGGCTGTCTTACAAAGGTTAGGTTTATTGGCTAGATTTGGAAAGTCATGCTGAGTAAAATTGGCTAATCTTTTCTCTCAAAACAATATTTGATCACATATGTGAATATTTTATCTCTGGAGTGGCTTCTTTTTTAGATTGATGTGTCTTTTTGTCTGTAGAATGCATGTTCTTGTTTATTCAGACAGATAAATTCTCATTTTACCAGAGAGTTCTATTCTAGTTTTATTGACGCTCTTACTAAAACTCATGATTCACAGTCTGTATACTCTGTCAGAAATTCTAAACTTGAAACACATCAATCGTTATTATACAGTCACGTTAACTTCAGTTTTTCCGGTGGTTACAGAAGATATTAGGGTTTTACCATCTCGATCTAATGACGTGCTTCCCTGTTCAGCTGCTCCTGGAGCATCTGGAGGCGATCTCTCCCGACAGAAACGACCTGCTGCACGAGCTGCTGCAGGACCTAGGGGACGTCCCTGGTGTGGAAGCGTTACTCGGTACACTCAAAACAAATTTTTTTTATTGACATTGATTATAAGTATGCAGGGGTTCCTTCATCTTCGTCCATTCTGTGCTGCTGAGTTACAGGTGAAAGAATCGTAGATCCCAATGACCCAAACAAAGAGAGCGCTCTGAGCCAGCTGGCAAAGACGGAGATTTCACTCACACTAACCAGCAAGTTTGAGCTGCTGGAAAGAGACGACAAGGACCTTAAAACTCTCATCACTAAGTAGGTTTTATGCGAAACTCATCTCAGTCCAATACATTTCTTCAGCGTAGATGAGTGACCTTGCACTGAAGTCCTCGTGCACACATTTGTGGAGGGTCACTGTTGTCAGCACTCGGTGACATATCTCTGTTCTTTCCTGCACTTCTATCATATCCTGTCCCCAAAGGAAGAGTTTTTGAGATCGGGCTTATCTTGCAAAAAAACGTGTATCCGCCAGGATAAGTTTCTCCGCAGAGTGCTGGAGTGATGGTTACTGTGTCTGAGCGTCGACATCAATGTGAATAAATGTGTGCACAATTTCGTTAATCATTTTCCCTTCAATGATCGAGAATACTTTAAAGAACAACAGAATCTTAAACAGAGACTAAATTATTGAGTGGCTGGCCGCCGAGGTTTTTGTCTCATTTAGGTCAGTGGCCACGAAACAGCAGCATGATAGCCCATGAATACCATCCACAACAAAGATTTTCTTGAATTAAATGCAACTGATTACAGTTACATCCTGAGCTGTTTGCAGTCATTGGTCTTCTTAGCAAATCGTTTAAGGCGTGCAATTTAAAATCCTGCCTGTTTTTCTCCTGACTTGTGTGTGTGAAAAGGCCGACTGCTTGTCAGAAAGGCAGGATTCCTACAGCCTTTAGTGTGACTGTAGCTCGCAGTGAACAATAAGCAGCAACAATATGACTTTTGTCATTGCAGCAGTCTGTTCTGTTTTGAAACCGTTCAGGTATTTTCTTCATTATTTCTCACCGTGCAAATCAATTGATTACAGTCCTCTGTTGTGGCTCAGTTTTGGTCTCTCAGGGTGCAGTGTTCAGGTCCCTTTTTTTTTTTTTTTTAAGTATGTTGGCTTTAACTTCACGTGACGATTCTGTTGTATCAAAGCACCTTCGATATTCAGACCTTGGCTCATGACCTTGACTTGCTGTGAATTATCTTTTAAGATGAATTGAACAGGTCAAACATTCTTGTCGTAGTTTAACAGCTTTGAAAAGGTTTAACTACTGTTGGACAGTGAATATTCAGTTCCGCTTAAAACGTGTCTCAACTTTTTCAACTGAGAACAAGTTTCAAATTCGTTTTAATCTTGATAGATCATTTTATAATCATAACAAATTTTAATAATTAAAAGTAATAGAGCCCTAGATATTTCTGATTATAGTTTGTTTGTTTGCTCCAGAATGTGGCGTTTTTTTAATTTTGCTAAAACTTACCGTAAATTGTTAACATATTAGTGGTGCGACATATGTATGAAGATAAATCGTCAAATAAGTTTTTCCATTTTAACAGGACAAAAAAGCTCATTGTGGACGTGATTCGGATCCAACATGGAGAAACTTTGCCTGAAATTCTGGATACACCGGTTACTACACAACAGGTAACTAATATAAATATTTATATACGCATTTATATAAGCATTACGTTGAACTATTTGAGTATAATTTCAAAGACGAAGGAAACTCACTTTTTCATGATCAGATATTGATAGCTCATGTGTGCGTGTCTTGTATTGCTTTGTCCATGAAGGAGCTGGAGCATACAAAGATTGTTGAGCGCCGGGCGGTTCAGGACGCTCAGACACCGGAGGGTCTAAAGAGCAGCGCGGCGGTCCTGGAAGACAGCCAGCTGCCGCTGGAGCAGAAGAAGAGGAAGATCCTGAGGAACCTCCGCAACCTGGAGCAGGCCGGCCTCGTGGCCGCGAGCAACCGATACCAGGAACTCATCAACGACATCTCAAAGGTTCGCGAGAATCTACGTCCACGTTCATGTCGCTCACTGAATCTGTCGGTTCACAAGAGTCCCAACAAAAACTTTGCAAAATGACAGGACATTCGCTACCAGCGGCGCTACAGACAGAGGAGGAAGGCCGAGCTGGTGAAGCTGCAGCAGACTCTGACGGCGCTCAACTCCAAAACCACCTTCTTCCAGGACCAGATGAACTACTACGATACCTACATCAAGACCTGCCTGGATAACCTCAATCGAAAGTCAGTTCTGCCTCCACAACCTGAACAGTTATTTGTTTTTTGTTGTTTTTTTTTTAATCTTCCTGTCAGTTCTGTTGACAGTTTAGAAGGATGTAGAAACTTTTAGTGTGTGTGTGTGTGTGTGTGTGTGTGTGTGTGTGTGTGTGTTTTTTTATAAACCGTGTTGTTTGGTGTCCAGGAATTCACGCTGGTCGATAAAACTGGACAATAAAGGCGACGATAAAGGCAGAAAGAAGTGGAAACCTCAGGCTCTGAAGTACACTGCTGCCAGGCTGCATGAGAAGGGAGTCATCCTGGAGATAGAAGGTCTTCAGACAAACCAGTGAGTCCACTTCTTCAATACTTTATAATACCCACCTCCAAGCTGTCAGGAAATATTTTTCAAAGCAAAAGGAATTTACTTTAAATTAGTTGGATATGAAAAGTGGTTCATGTCAGCTGTTCTGAGACTGCAGCTGAAATCAAGTGCAGTATTATGTATAAATGGATAAACATACATACAAAAATCTATCCAGACAAGCAGAATCTTTTTTATTTTGACCGTGTTTGGTAGATTGTGACATTTCACCACTGTTTTGCAGAAACCACATTGCTGGTCAGCAGTTTCTCCTTTTCTCATGTGCCCCTCCGTGGTCTGTTTAATCGTCTCTTTTCTGACAGGTTTAAAAACGTCATGTTTGACATTTCACCCACTGAGGAAGTCGGGGACTTCGAGGTGAAAGCCACGTTTATGGGGGTCGAAATGGAAAAAGTTCAGCTTCATTTCCAGGTCAACATTTCCTAAATACATAAATTACATTTCCACAGAAAGAAGAGTGTTTTCAGTTCTTTCTTTTTCCTTGTATGTCACCATAACTTTGTATTGATAACGTGTTTTGAATTGAAACCCAAAAAAGAAAACATAAAGTGCTGAGTCCACTCGTGTTGGTTCCAAAATAAACCCACCTCTGGAGCCCATGGCTTCAACTAGTTAGAGATAATTACCAGCAAAAAGTAAGAACTGCTGGTAAAATGTTCTGCTTCCTTTCAGCTTTTGACAGTTTCTCCTGTGTTTTGTGTGCAGGACCTCCTCCAGCTGCAGTATGACGGCGTGGCCGTCATGAAGATGTTTGACAAAGCCAAAGTGAACGTCAATCTCCTCGTTTTCCTCCTGAACAAAAAGTTTTACGGGAAGTGAAAACGTTGCACTGGAGAGGACGGAAGCAGTCGTGCCTTCTGACGGAATGTTGAACTCGCGTTTAGTTTCATCTGCCTATGATTTGATGATCCCACCAAAATTTAAGTTTTAGGTTGTTTTTTTGTTTCGATGTGGTGATTGTAAATGTAATGTATTTTTAATAATTAAATTGTAACGATATTCATGTTTTGTATGTAGAAGTCGAGGGAATGTCACCGTCGCCTTACATGTTGATGGTAAAATTTGAGACCAAGCCGAACTTTCTGTCGTTTCACCGACGAAGCTTTTGGACCTGCTGACCTGCACAATCCAGTGCCTTTTTAAATGAAGCATTTCATTGAAACATGTTTTCACGAATAAAACATTGAAACCTTTTAAAAGCTACAACGGATGGATTTGAATATGTGGCTGTTCCCAATAGGTCTGATGCTTGAACAACGTGTCTAATAAATTACTCAGGTGCAAAGAGCATTTTAAATTTTTTTACCCCATTCTTTTTTCACATTTCTGTCATTTTCTCAGCTGCTCTGCCAATCTTGCACTTCCACAGGAAACCAAAAAAAGTTTGAATGTCAAGGTCACTGGTTCACATCGTTTCACTGTAGAGGGGCGGAGATGTGTGGAGGCGGAGTATCCTCACTGATCCGGGATGACCTGTTTGATGCCCACAGTGAAACACTCAGACAGTATCTCCTCAACTGGAGGGTAGACCGTGAAACCATGCTGCACATGCTTCTTAGCTCGTTGGTATTGTTTTCTCCCCAAAATTCAGCATTTGCTTCTCAGAATGGTGAGTAGCTTTCCTTTATCTACATAGAAAACCACATTCTTGGCATATGGTGTATGTGACTGCAGTTTGCACAGTTGATTTTGGGAGAAAAGCAAGAGTTGCAATTATGTCACCATTTTATTCAAAAATGAAGCCATTGTGTTTTTTTTTTTAATTCAGGAATTCAACAGGAAAAGTACTTTTTAAACAGCAGGGAAAAACAAAAATAACCCAAACCTGCAGATGAATATACAAATGTTAAACTTTCCTTTTTGATCATATCTTGTCAGATGACTTGACATGCTGCTATAAATGTAGATCATCAAAGTGAATTGTGAGAAGAAAAATGTATTTGTAGTGTTTTTAAAAATCCATCCACCACATTGCAGAAACCTTGTGTGAAAAATGCATTCCTCCAGGTTTTATCTTCTGTGTAAAGGCTAGTTGCAGTTGACTTCCTGATCACTGCAACAACAAACAAAAGTCAATCTTTTGCACATTACACATCGAGTTACCCTCCTATTCCCCAAAGCTTTCAAATGTTGGATATGTGTTCCTGCTGGATGATATGCAGCTTCAGAGACGTGTCCCCTGCACCAACAGCAGTAACTTCCTCTAATATCAGCTGAAATTGGCAGCCTGTGTTACACAAATCCAACGCGGCCTTTTATTGAAAGTGTCAGGTGGATAAAGAGCAATTCCCTTTGTGTTAAGCATGTTTACTACTGAATTAATTGGAGGCCCAACAGATGTCTCTCTGCAGGTATTACATGGTAGATGAGCATCAATTTACAGTTAAAGTGTGTAATTGTTTATAAAACTTGGTTAAGCATTTTAAAGGTGAATCTGCTTTGCTTTTGTTTCGCAAAAGACTCGGAGTCCTTCGCTCGGACGTTCTCCGCACACTTTGTGAAGCTCTCTGAGGAGCCGGTGGACTACCTTGACTTGTCTGCGCTGGACATGTTAAGGGATGATGGGGGATCCGGTTCCGATTCATCGTGGCAGGACACCGGTAAGAGACCCGCTCACCAAGGCCCACACCGCCATCCCCACAAGCACCACACCGTCTCCAAGGAGACCAAAGCATTTCTTCAGGGTGGCCTTGCGACGGTTTTCGTCCCGACTGTTTACACCCTGGTCTTCATCATCAGTGTGCCCCTCAACCTTGTTGCCGCGGTGATATTTGCTCGTCACATCCATCCCAAAAAGTCATCGGTGGTCTACATGCTGAACTTGGCCTGTGCAGATCTGCTGTTCGGCCTCCTCCTCCCCTTCAAGATCGCCTACCATTACAACGGCAACAACTGGATCTACGGCTCCTTCCTGTGCCAAGCCGTCACCGCGGCGTTTCACTGCAACATGCACTGCTCCGTCCTGCTCATCATGTGCATCAGCGTCGACCGCTTCCTGGCCGTGGTTCACCCCGTGCACTCCTCGACATGGCGCAGCCCCCTGACGGCCTCAGCTGTGTGTGCGGCCATGTGGCTGCTATCTGTGGGAGGAGTGATCCCTCTGCTGACCTCAGGACAAACTGTTTATTTATCAGACCTCCACATCACCAGCTGCCACGACGTGCAGGACGTGGGAAAACTGCACTCCTACTATCTTTACTTCTTCCCCATCTACTCCTCTGTCTTCTTCTTCATCCCCCTCGTCTTCACCGCTGTCTGCTATCTGCGTGTCATTCAGGCCGTTGCGACAGCCAACATAGAGAACCAGTCCAGGAGGACTCGAGCTTTGGTGATGACAGGGATGGTGCTGGTGATGTTTGCGGTCTGCTTCACCCCCACCAACATCATCCTGATGGTTCACTACGTCCGGCTGGGCCACAAGTCCAGCGACATCTCTTACCAGGCCTACCTGCTCTCCATGTGTGTGAGCAGCCTGAGCTGCTGTCTGGATCCGCTTCTCTATTACTTTGGCTCCTCGCAGTGCCAGATGCAGATGGTGGCACTTTGCAGGCGTGGCCGAAACTTATGGGCGGAGACACAGAGCAGTAGGACGTGCAAGATGGAGACTGTGGAGACGGGCACGGGAAGGCAGTTCGACAGACTGGTGGATTAAACAAGTTTTCAAACTCACATCTACTGTTTTGTAATTGGAGCGTAATTGAATGAGACTTGGATCAAATGAAATATAAAGACCTGCTTTGGTGTAGAAACCATTGATATTTTGTGATCAGAACACAGATTTATCTTCATGACTGTCATTTATATTCAACATAGCTTTACGTTTTCAATCATCCAGGTTTCTTTTTTGTTTAATGTTTGTTTTAATAGATCATACAGATTATACTTTATCAACAATACAGATTTATTCTCATTATTATTACAAGCATGATTTTCACAACATATAACAGTTTGTCATTCTTTGTTACAGGTTTCATCAGGAAATATTCAAAGTGGGTTGAATCATTACAGTCTGGCGTTTAAAAAGCCATAATTCCATGTGTGTGAACAGTCAAATCAAACTGCAACAACACAATTTGTTGGTATTTCTTGTCATTTCTTTGTTCAGGTGCTCACTCTGAAGTCTCTTTGTCGTCACGACACAACTCTGAAACAAGATGAAGCGCAGTGAGAGAAACATAGAGGAGAGTTTGTATTTCCACCAAATGGGAAGGTCACTCAATGTGATGAGCTTGTAGTGATTATCTTCATTTAATTATTTAAATTGTTTATAGTAGTGTGTCAAACTACTATATGTAGTAGTACAATACAATATCTCCACCTTGTGACAATTGGTGAAAAGCTGCAATCACAGTATCGACATGTTTCCCAAATAAAATTTTATTGAAAAGTGAATTTATTGGTCCATTATTTGTACACTCGCAACATATAAACTACAAACATTCAAAGTATCCTTCAAAATGGATTATAGATTCTAGTTAACATTTTAAATACTTGAACGCTATTTCAGTTTATATGTAGTAGATCTACGGTAGAAAGAAGTTTCACTGTTTTGAATTAAAGTGCAAAGTGTATTTGAGTGTCTTGTGTGAATTGGTAATACATTTGCTTCATGTCACTGACCTGTTTTGCCGTCGTAGCTGTGGAAGTCTTCGGAGAAGTTCAGGCACACTGCTTGCTTTTTGAAAGTTTCAACGTCTTTAGCATCTATTTTTCCAGTCCTTGCTGAAACGAAGGAGAGAATTTAAAAATAGAGTTTATGTCCCTGAAGTGTTAGATAAGAACGCCACTTACTGAACAGCAGGACGTATCGACCGGTGATGTCCCCATTTCGAAAAGTGTCGGTCCACAGCAGGCAGTCGGGGCACGTCTGCAGGATATGTCCTTTGTGGTCTGACAGATTCTCTTCAAACATTGAAGGAAGCGGTCTTTATTCAGACATATGTTGCTTTGGAGGTTGCTACTGCTCAAATGTAATAAGAGACACCTCTGCTGACTTACTGCGAAACGTGGTCGCGAGTCCTGAGATTGTTGCGTTTACCTCCCCGTAGATACAGCGCTCACTGGGTGAAATCCAGAATGTATTGTCACAAGTGTGAAAAGCTTGAGTTTGTTTTAATACCTGAATGAATCTGCTTAAAATGCAGAAATTCTAATCATCAAACTCACAAGCAGTAGTCTCCCCATCGCAGCGTCAGAGTGAGGCTGTCGGACGTGGAACACAAGTCTATCCAGGAGCTCTTCAAGGAACCCAGTGCGTTGTGGTACTGCCTCGGGTCACCGGCCCCCAACACATACACCCATTTTCCAAACACCTGGAAAAAAAAGATATGAACTTAATCCACACTGTTGTAAATATATTGTAGGGAAAAAGCATCTTTGACAAGACTCACCTGTTTAGGATCGTCGGGCATAAAAGGTTTGACCAGGTCTTTGCAGTCGGGTGCAGACGCGGCACTGAAAGAAGCGAGGGTGAAGAAAAACACCAAAACGGGCAGATCCATGGTGGGACTGAGGATGTCGCTGAACCTGCGACAGAAAACGTCTAACGCTGAGTCATTTTAGCCTCCGGGGAAAAGCTGTTGTGCAAGTGCTGCTATGGGGCAGGAGGAGGAGGGCTCCTGCACACTCGGATGCCTCGCCGGAGGTAACATGCAGATTTCTTTTGCTCTGCCCTGAATGGCCGAGCTCAACAGTCCTCTGTTGGTCACACCAGCACTACTGAATCAACTCAGGCAGAGTGCCACCACCTGTCTTCAACTGTTGAAATCTTTGGAAAAGGACCTGAAACATCTTTTCATGGGTTGAATGAAGGCTGGTTCCCTCCTGGTTAAGAACTGGCACCGTATCCCCCCCTCCAACAACTGATGCAACCCAGCAACCGTCTTTGTTCATGTTTTGAGAAACAGTGGTGAGTTTAGAGGAGCTCCAAAGGTTTTGATCAAGCGTATAATCTTGATGTATATGTAAGCTGTGTCTGAATGTCTGGGAACTTTCTTTCTCCTGCAAAATGAAGAAAAACACATTGGTTCTTTTTCTGAAATGAGTGGAGAAATAAATGACTAGAACCCAAACAAGAGGAAGCAAAAACTACATTTATTCGTCACACACAATCTTTGAAAAACAGTTGTATACAAATCAGCCTAAATCATCTTAGATTGGAAATTTAGGACAATTTTTTCGGGGGCTAAAATAAAACAGTTCATTGCTAATCAAATCTGTAACATGACATGAAACCAACAGGATGCATAGTTACAAGGCTATTCCACATTGCAGTTGTTATAGAAATTACATGCAAATCACACGGTAACACTGTTTAGTATATGTAAGCCGGCTTGTGTGGAGGCTGTTACAAGCAGATTGATGACATTTCTGAGTTTTACTTTGCATTCGGCTCAGCCTCAGTTTGTTCATTCTCTGTGTTCTCTGCAGCAGGTGATGGAGTTTCTCTTATGTCGGGGCACAGCTCTGCAACATCATCAAATACAGACATTTAGTGCTACACGTGGGCACTCAGTTCAAGTGCAGATCAGAAAAGACGGCTGACCTGTGTTTCCAAAATGGTACTCTGGGAGGAATCTAAGACATTCCGCCTGCTTCTTGAACGTCTCCAACTCAGACGGCTCCAGAGCGCCGGTCCTCGCTTTAAAAGAGAGGTCACAGAAATAATGGCCAAACAAGAATGGGAAATAGTGGTGAAACATTTTAAAGTGCTGCTCGGTTATTTAAAACAACAACAACTTACTATATAGGAAGAGGTATCTCCCCTTGGACTTTCCATCAGGGAGGAGGATTGTGTCTTCAGACAGCAGGCAGTCACTGCAGGTCTCATAGTACTTCCCATCGTGGTAAGAAGTGTGGCCATTGATGATGACTACGAAACATCGGGCAAAAATCAGCTTCACGTGTAAACACACCTTTCAGAAAGATGGAGATAAGTGTGCAGACACGTACATGTGGTGTGGGTGGTCATTCCTGAGATGGTGACGTTGGCGATGCCCTGAAGGCATTTCTCTCCATGTCTGTGATGAGAGGAGATGAACACAAACCTGCATCAGTCCTCTCACAAACTTCTGAATTAAAACGGATCATTGCGTTGTGCGAGAGGTCGAGTTCCTCACAGGCGGTCGGCCCAGTACATGGTGATAACTCCACTTTCCAAGGAAGATGATAGATCCACCCAGGAGCTGTCCGCGGACACCAGGTCGCTCTTCAGGTCCGGCTGGTCCCAGGTTCCTACGTGCAGCAACCATTTTCCATAAATCTGAAAGACAAACACAAACACGGCAGTCCTCACAAGATGGCATGACTGGTGTGTGTGTGTGTGTGTGTGTGTGTGTGTGTGTGTGTGTGTGTGTGTGTTTTAAAGAGGTGATGAAGGCATTAGAATGAGAATAGTATTAATACTAATGATGAGTCATAATGACAACAACCTATATAGGATTTGACCACGAATGCTTCATTCAGAGACCAATAACATACTAAGAAAAACTTTAGTATGCTAAGACTACTTTTCAGAATTCTAATACTGTCATATTATTCACTTTAAATCATTTTTCACTTTTTTCTCATTCCTTAAGATAAGATAAGATATGATATGATATAATAATCTAATGCTTTATTCGTCCCTCACTTGGGAAATACGCATGGTTGCAGCAGCAGGTGACCAGTAATAAAAGAGTATAATATTATATAATATAAAAACAAGATAATAACCATGACAATATTTTACATTCCAGTGATTCCAAATATGCAAGGGATTATGTTATTATTGCACAGAATAAATTAGCAATATATCAATTTGAATTATTTATTTTGAAGGGTAAATATAATGTTTTTATTTCAGTACATTCTACAGCTTTGAACTGAATCAGTTCAAAGGATGGCTTGTCCACTTGTTTTTGCCTTGTTTATGAAGTGAAAAAAAATTTAATGTGTACATTTTGCAAAAAATACTATTATAAAAAAGTATTATTATAATCATTACTATTATTATTATTCAGTTCAAATGTATAATGATTTCAAGCTATGAAATGCCTCACTATCAAGATTGTATCTAAACTTTCAACTTGTTTTTAATTCTTGAATATTAACTAAAAAGATGCTGTTAACGGGAGAGCAAATTGAAAATACTTAACAAACCCCAGACGTCCCATTAAATGTTTTTTTTCCATCTTCTTTTTTTTTTTTTTTTCTCTGAAATTAGTGAGGGTAAATCATCCGGATCAAAAAAGAGGGCGCAGAGTTAATTAACGCCTAAGCCCCCCCATTTGGTACTCACAGGACTGTGGCTGTCCAGAACCAGAGGCTTGACCAGCTCTTTACAGTCCGGCTCAGAGGCGGCGCAGAGGGAGGCGAGAGCCAGCAGAGAGACGACCAGCTGTGCGGCCATGGCTCCAGACAACAGGCAGGACTGCAGCCTCCAGCCTGCTCACATCCACACAGGCTCTGGGAACAGGGGGCTGGGCCACACACACACACACACACACACACACACACACACACACACACACACACACTAAACAACTCCTTTTTTATTCAAAACCCCATTTATTTTTTTTACTCCAGTCACATGGATCATGAAGGGTTGGTGTGAGGGGTAGTAAAATATATTGATAATGATGAAGATTTTGGCTATTTGGGTATTTGTACAAACAGTATTTAAACCATGAATGGAATTGTAGTCGTTGTGCCATGGCTTCATGGTAGAGCTTTAGTTAGGGCTCTCCCCTCGCAACGAGAAGGTTGTTGGCCTTTCCGTGTGGAGTTTGCATCTTTTCCCCATGTATGTTTGGGTTTGCTCTGGGTATTCCGGTTTCCTTCCACAGTACAAAAACATGCATGTGAGGCTAACTGGTGAACCTAAATTGCCTCTAGGTGTGAATGTGAGTGTGTGTGGTTGTCGGTCTCTGTGTTTGGCCTGTGATGGACTGGCGACTTGTCCAGGATGGATCTTGTCCTCGCCCATCGTTACCTGGGATTAGGTCTAGCATGTAATCCTAACATGACCCTGCACTGGAGAAAGTGATGTAGAAGACATATGGATGATTATAGCCATTTCCAAGACTCACCTCAGGTGAAATTTTCTGAAATACTTCAGTCATGTTTGCAGCGTTTAATGTTTCATGGTCATGATATTAGGAAAAGCTGCATGGTGGTTAATGGCTGTCACTCTTACCTCATGTCAAGGCGGTTGTGGGTTCAAATCCTCTCTGTATGGGGTTTGCATTTAAAAAAAATATGCGTTTGAGATTAAATGGTGTGCTTCTGAATGTGTCTTTTCTGTCTTTGCTCTGATGAAATGTTGACCTGTTCAGGGTTAAAAAAAAAACCTGCCTCCACTCATAGTTAGCTGTTAAATTTTTCTGAATGAGCCTTGTGGATACTCAGATTTGACTGTAGTAATGCATGTAATTAATAGGTATTATTATCAGTATGTATTTATATAATATATAATTCCATGTATGTATAGTTTATTTCTTTATAAATTTACCTCTGCTTTTAATTTGAGGAAGCTCTTCAACAAAATATCTCAGGGGTTCTCAACCTTTTGAAAGAAAAGTAACTTCAGGACATTCAAGTAATATGAGAAGCTAAATAATTCATTTAAAAGTATGTTGTTTGTAGTGGTCACTATTTTCTAAAGATGCCTGCTGACTCTGAGGTAAATGAGGGATATCCCAGAAAAATGTTGGTGCTTGTGACCAAATCTGGCAAAAACCAAAGAAAAGCAAGACAGCGAGTGAATGCAGAACATTCGTTATATAATTCATCGCAATTGAATGACCCTGCTGCTGACCTCTGTTTTATTCTTGAAAAGGAAAATCCCATGAATATGTCTGCATCATAGATTTCTTGTTGAAAAGTGGTTTTGAATGTAGATATTTTATACAGGTTTTTTACATGTTAAGTGTAACACATGCACACACAGGCACGCATGCACGCATGCACACAGACACACAGACACAGACACACACACACACACACACACACACACACACACACACACACACGCACGCACGCACATGCTATGCTCTGTAGCGACCATTGCTTCACTTCCATCACTCAGATAGTGTGCTTCAGTTTGTCGATGATGATGGTGAGTTGATTTTCATTGTGCAGATA
>OMNM01030927.1:0-12237 GCA_900302745.1 Parablennius parvicornis
TCCCCTTCCAGCAGCTATGCTCGCTGGACAGCGGCCCGCACCTTCAATGGCATATTTTATATATATTATATATATATGATATGTGAGTTAGCCCGGCCCCTCAAGTGAACGTGTTGAAGGCGTTGAGACGGCAACGGCGAGTCCTACGGTGTCTGACCGTCCTGAGCTGGACGATCCAGACCGTCTGAGCGGCACTTAACGTGCACATTTGACTTTAAAGTGCTCAACAAAACCGAGAATTAATCAGAATGTGAGCGAACCATCTTCAGAAGCAGCCTCCCGTGTGCTTTCAACTCGCCGTCTCCCAGAGCTCATCGCCTTGAGCTGTGCACCGGTAAAATCAGAGCCAAGGGCAGCAGCTCTCCGTCTCCCTCTCCTGACCTGCCTGAGGCCTGTGGGCGGAGCCTCCAGGCCCTGCCTGTGTATTATAATGAGGGGCGGGGTCACAGCCTGGACACTCTCGCCGCTATTAGAACAGATTAGAAAAGACATGAGAAGAAAAAAAAACCTACCTCAGGGTAAATTTACCTCAGTATTCCTAACTTTGTTTTTGCTTGCTGGTGTTTTTATATAAGAAGACAAAAAGAAAAGAAGAGCTGATAGTGCTGAATATTTTTTATTTTTTTAAGAAAAAAGTATTTTTTTTTAGGTATTGTCTTGTTGCTTTGGTTATTTTTTTCTGTTTTTCGGAGGTGTGGTGACGATTGAATGGGTTCAGGAAGACAAGGAGCTGTGTTTTTATTTTAAAAGAAAAAATGCATTTCTCCAGAGGAAAGTTGTGTTTTTCCAGGAGAGGGAACGTGCTCTCTGTCCTCCTGAAGTGCGACTGGAGATGAATGAAATGGAAACTTGGCCAATGGGGGTCGGTGTTAACTTGAAGGGGGGGCTGCAGGGCACAGGGGGCCAATGAGGAGCTTCACCAGCGTCTCAGATAATTATTCCATCTCGACATGTCTGAGTTCCCTCAAGTGGTGGCCCGCCGTGTGCCTGTAGGACCCCGTCACCTCTTCACAGGAGAGGGAAAGCTCTTGGTGTGTCATGGCGCTGAGCTCAGCACTGATCTGTGTGCAGCGACAGAGGAGGTTTATTCACACTGCAACCAGCTCCGACTCTCAATGTGAATATTTATTACCTGTGCACTGACCGCCACGCCTCAGACTCGCCCTGTTGGCTGTGTATGTGTGTGTGTGTGTGTGTGTGTGTGTTTATGTGTGTGTATTCACTCAATGTTTTGTTTTGTTTTTGTTGTTTTTCTTTTTTTTTTACACCTTTTTTTTTGTTGTCGGGGGATGGTTGGGTGAAACCTTTGGGGAAAAAAAGCAGAAAAAAGTAGGACGAGAAGCTATGGCCGCTCCGTCTGCGGAGACGGAGACAATCAGAACCTTTTGGACAAAAAAGAAAGCAGGAGTTTCCAAACAACAACAACAGAGCCATGCCATGAATGAAAACCTGTACATAAGAAGGTGGTGGCATCACTTTTGTATTTTTGGAGAAAAACAAAGCTTAAAAAGAGAGAAAAGGAAAGACATGTAGAGAAGTAAAAGGTTGTCACAAAAGGACACTGCCAGTTCACTTTTTAAGGCTTTCATCGGCTTCATTCTCAACTCCACCGTGTCTCTGCTTCCATTTTGCCCCCGAGGACCAAACTTCACAGCACAACACGCTTGTCCTGTCAAGTTTCCACCTCGATGGATCCCAACCATAGAGCTCGGCTCACAGCCACCAAGACGCACTACTTAGAAATCACTATTCAGCCTGCAGGAGCCTTTAGGATTGGTTAGGGGTCATTCTGTTCGATTTTGATTTGGTTTTCTATAATTTTGACAATACAGCAAGCTTTATTTGGACATGACATCTGGGGACGTACTGTTGCACTATTTGAGGAAAAATGTCAACAACAACGTCAAATTTACCAAAATGACTGAGAAACCTGATGCAAATCTTTGATGACAAAAAGCAGTGGAGCATGCTGGGAGGAGGAGAGGTCGGAGGGGGGGTGTTTCCCGTCCTCCTCGTCCAGCAGCTCCACTCGCAGGAGAAGGACGACTTTACTTCCTTTTCTTGAAGACAAAAGAGAAATGTCATTTTATTTAAGGAGTGGGTGGGAATGTCAGGGTCCCTCGCCCTCTCTTGCGCTGGTCTCCATTGTGTTCGTTTTGCTCACTTCTGTTCACGACATTTCAATTTTCGTACTATTTTTTTTTCTTCCATCAACTTTCCGACTGTTTTTTTTTTAAAACCGATAATAGAGATTTTTTTTCTTGCTTTTAAATACACAGATCTCTTAACAAAACCGCTACTAAATATGATTTATTACTAACATGTAGCTCAGTACACGCTGTGCCAAACACAGACGAGAGGCTCAGTCCACACGCAGTATGGAGCCTGTAACACTGAAATAACCCGGAGAAGCTCCGAGGATATTTCCTCAACTCGTCTCATCCTGGTTTTCTAAGTTCAGCAGCGATTCAGAGCTGAATTGAAACTGGAGGCTCCGTCCTCACAAATCTTTGACCCTGTTCCCACGACGGAGATTCTCAGCTGTTGTTATGAAGTGAAGCAATCTGTACTTTCTTTTATGCAATTCCAGTGATTATTGATAGTTTTATGGTGTAATGGACAGAGTTCGGCAGTGTGCGCATTGTAACATTGATGCCACACTTCACACTTAGTTTCTAGCAGTATACAAAGACCACAGCAGTGCCTCTTTGCTTCAGGATACAAAATGTCGATTTGACACCATCAAGACGTCTAATAGACGTTCATGTATTCTTCTACAAGAACATCTACAGTCCCACCACCCTGTGGTGTCTAGTCCATGGGTGTCAAACTCCCTGCAGCCCAGTGGGAGAAAACAGTGGTATTGGAACTGATTACTTCACCAACAACAACAAAAAGAAAAATATCCTGAAAAGATCATATTAAATGCACTTTTTGCTAATTTCAACCTGAAATCGTTTTCGTCGCTGACGGGATCACCGCCTGTCGGGATCAAAACCTGTTTCCACAGACCCAGCATCTTATGCAAATAGTGAAACCATCAACTGCAGTTACTTTCGTTTAAAAAAAAAAAAAAAAAAAAAAAAAGGTTATAATGTTTTTTTTTGTAGGTTTTAGACGAATCACTGTCACCCTTCAGGCCTGCTTGAGCCTGTAGGCAGCATGTTTGACACTCCTGGTCTAGTCTGAGCTCACACACGTCAACTGAGAGCAAACGTGTGACAGGGAGAGTGATTATTACCCCCTTGATGTTTTACATTGAAGCTGAACTGCTGTCCTCATGAAATCACTCCGAACTCTCCAGACGTTAGAACGTGGTCGGAACTCGTGCAGCCAACGTGCATTAAGAGGAAAAAAACACCCTGCTGGTACCGTCTCTGCTTTTAAGACTGAAAACGTGTAAATTCGAAGTGCCAGCTGAGTGTAGCTTTGCGGTCGGCTGGCAGCATGGAGCTGGGCCCTGAGGCCGGATCGCCGCCAGTCTGTCAGGACACTTTGTAATAAAACCAGCACATCTCCTCCATGTCAATAAGACCAGCACCACCTCACTGCCTCTGCTCCCTCAGCACCGGGCTCACGGCCCGGGTCAGTCTGAAGCTGAGGCCCCGGCACAGGGGCGCCTGGGAAAGAGACGAGAAGCAAAAAATTTAAAGAATATTAAGAACTGAACAATAAACCTCTTGACACATAACTAGGAACGCTACCTCAAAGCAAACGCAAACTCAGCTAGAAGATTGTCACTGTTTCCTTCGACAGAATCACGAACGCGCAGACAGAACGGACGAACAGTCTGTGGCTCACAAAACAAGAGTTGATTTTTACACATTTTGAGTTTAATTTATTTTCTGGGTTTTGAGATTTTACCTTTGCAGCTGACAGGACTGTAAAAAAATTAATTGAAAAAGACAAAAAAGAAGACAGAAAGCGAATGGGGCGGCTTGGGGCGAGAGCAGCCGGGGGAGGCGAGGCGATCCTCGCCGGTCAGAAACAGAGAGGAGATCCAGCTTCTTTTCACCTTCAATCAGAAAGTTTCCCGCCTCGATCCTCCCTCAGCTGGCGCCGCGCCCGGCCTCGCCGTCATCTCACCACACCTGTAACCATGTAATCTTTTTGTTGATCTACCTCTTAGGAAAATAAATAGGTAAATGGTAATTTTTGTTTTGTAAAAGGACACAAAAAACAACAAAAAAAGAAGAAATTGCTCGAAAGAAATATAGGTAAATGAATAACTGGGTAGCGGCATTTCCATATACTGTAGTGGATAGTCTATTAAAGGAAAAACCTTTTACTTCTTCCAAAGATGATTTTGTTTTCTTTCTCCGTTCTTTCATTGTTTTTCAAAGGATTATGAGATGGAATGATATACTGAAAGGGGGAGACAAAACTTACCATCTGTTTTTAATTTTCTTCTTTAAAAAAAACCCTACATAACTGAGATTTTCATTTTATTTTCTTTATTTCATTAAACTCTCATTTTAACTTTGCAATATTCTCCTTGTTTTGTTTATGTCTCTGATTTTTCTCTATTTTTTTATGACAGCAGATTGTATCTCTTACGTTTGGGTGCAATTAGCGTTATTTCTCTGTGAAAAGCCGACGTGAGTTAGCGCGCCCAGCGAGGACCTTCTACACTGATCCACCGTCTAGATTTTCACTTCTGATGAGTCATTTGAAAAAGCAAAAGGACCTGTCATTTTGTCTGCTGGTGGACGGAGGGGATGGTCCTGGACCTGGGTCAGCCTCTGTCTGGGGTCAGGGGTCAGACCAGGTCCCCTGGGCCAGGTCTGGGTCGAGGGTCCCTCCCTCCACCAGGCGGCGCCTTCAGTCTTTACAGTATATGGACTTTCACCCTCTGCCTGCTTGATTCCTTTAGTCCTTATCAACACTTGTTTTGAACTCCTTGTAAACGAAACAGAGCATAGATATGAATGTGTTATTAAAAGATGAGAAAACGGATCGTTTCTGCTGCGTGTGGTGATTTTGTGTGGTGCGCATCATAACGTACAGACTGGAGCAAAGTCAAAAATAAGGCAACAGGTATGTTTTGAGAAGTTGAATGTAATTGTTTAGAGTCCAGTTAATCTGTTAATGTGTTAACCACTGCTCCACTTCAAATATTGTCTTCAAGACACACAATGAGTTTGCACTATTTTTATAAACAAATTCAACAAGATGACAACCACATGGATGATTAAATAGTTCAATTAAACGTTGAGATGTTTTTAAGTTTGTAAGGATAAGGATTTATCAAACTTCTGATAATAACAAGAAACAAAAGCCTGATTAACGATTCAGCTCAAAAATATGAAAAACTTACGCAATATTTTATCACACTGAAGATTAAAGTTCTATAAAAGAGAAGATGACAGTTTGTCACATGCGTCCAGGCAGAGATAATTTGTGAGTAAGACATTTATTCTGTGTAGAAAATATGGTGAAATATGATGATTGATGAGACGCAGGGTTTCCTCCAGCGGCGGTCATCAAAAGCAGCTCATGGCTCAGGTTTATTTCAATAGTGCCAAATGCAAGAAATGGAGAGTGAAAAATTAAAGCTCAGTGTGGGTCCTCCAGCAGGCTAAACCTCCAGCAGCCTCACTAGAAGATAGTCCAGATGGTCCTGAAGCAGCTCTAACTGTAAGATATTTAACAGAAAAGTCTTTAGACCTTAGAATAGACTGTGGTTCACCAAACATCTGTCAGTCGGACCGTCTGCCTGGACTCCGTCAGGAACTGATCCACCTTCGGCTTCACCGCGCTAGTCCGGGTGTTTGATGAGGAAGAGAAGCAGCCAGAAGGAGGAAGGCCCAGTGTTTCCCTGTGTTGCCCACAGACGGGTGAGCATGTTCCTGATTAGCTGCCTGAATGTCCCACACCTGTTGCTGATGCCGTCTCTGGTCTTTATCTTCTTCTCCATCTCCACTCCTTCAGCCTTAAGACTTTTCATTTTAATAAATCTTTGAGCTGCTTCAGGACCATTTTTGAGTGAAGCTGCTAGAAGTTTAGACTGCTGGAGGACCCACACTGAGCTTCTTTCCTTTATCACTCTCCATGGTTCACTATTAAATGTTACTTGTGCTTGTTGCTCTGTCTCTGTCATAATCTTTTGTTTTTCCCGTCCTCTAACCTCCAACCAGAACAGCAGGAAGTCTCCACCTAGTCTGGCTCTGCAGGGTTTTTTCTGTTACTGGGGAGTTTTTCATTTCCACCTTGAGATGTCCTTGTTCTATTTGTTGCTATTTGAATTGAATGGAACAGAATTTCCTTAAACCCCAATAAGAGCACATGAAATCTTTTCTTGAGGACAAATAACCAAAGGTCACTTTATCATGCCAAAGCAACTGAACTTTATTTACAATTCTTTTCACCCGTAGTGCAATGTGTAGTACACAAGTGTTTAAATCAAAGTGAACGCTTATACTGTGACAGACCACATTATTTTTCCACTATGATCTATTGTTCCAGGTAAATATCTTCTTCTGTGACACAGCTATAGTCAGTACAGTACGTAGTAATCTACACTTCTTGTCAAAACTCTCACAAAAGCTCTGCGATGAGAGAATGATAAGCCAACAGTGTAAACACAGTCTGTGCAAAATTGACAAACTATGCAATCACAAATACTAAAGTGACGATATTGATATAAAATCAAGCTCACAATGGCTAAATTGTCTTTTTTTTTCATTTGTGGCACAAATTAAGATGCAGAAACATTACAAGGTGAGCCGCTTGTGCAATGAAGCAAAATGACATTTATATAGTAGAATAATATAAGTTATGCAACTGAGCGATGTGCTGGACTTTAAACTGAGAACAGTTGTGAAATCAAGTTTTAACCACTTATACTGCAGGTCAGAGCAGTGGAGTAATGGAGTCCACATTAAAGTGGCTGTTTGTACTCGAACATACCTGGAAATCTGAAATATGAGTCTCTAAAGACTTTCCTTTGTTATTTGGCCACATCCTAAAGGATTCTCTACATCACTGTCCTGTGTATCTTCTACTGTTGCTTCCATCAGTCTCTATCTTCACTTCCTTCACTCGTCTCCTCATTCACACACTGATGTGAAATATTTTCACTTCCACATCAAATTTAGACTTAAAGTTCCTTTAAACAGACTGATGGACGCTCTGCTCTGAAGCTGGATGAGAGTACGAGGAGACATAAACTCTGATTCTGGAGGTTGTTATAAAATCATCCACATTTATTAGTCTGTCTGTTAACAAGGTATCTCCAAGTCTGACGAGCTGATCCATGAAAATTGGTCAACAGGTGCATTTTGATCAAAGGAAGAATCCAATTATTTAAATTTTGGTGGTGATCCAGATCAAAAATAAGTTTTACAAATGTTCATTTCACTATATTGTTTACATGCTTAGCCTGTCACTTTAAATGACAAGTGCATTGTGGGAAATGGAGATGCAGCATGTTGTGGTTTTGGAAAGTTAGTTTGTGGTTGTCCTGTTGTTTTACTGCAGGTGTGAGTGAAATGATTGGTGTTAGTCCAGTGTGTTCCCTCCACCCTCCATCAACTCCACAAACCACCTTCCCTCCTCACTCCTCCCTCTATCCAACATCAGAATCAACCCGACAGCTTTAGTTACCATCAGACACAAGCCACTAGTTAGCCAGTAAAACGCCATAATAAAACAAGCTTCTCAACTACAGATGATAACATAGAAGAAGGTAACAATATTGTCTAACTCTGTGTTCTTTCAAATTATGAGATAAAGTCATGGGATCACTAAACTAAATAATTGAATAAAGGCAGTTGATCTGGATGTGGAATATGTGTCATTTTCCTGTGTCCCTTGGCAGAGGTCAGAGATCTCTGATTGCTCTTGTTTCCACAGCGGTATAAACTGAGGAAAACTAGGAAAATTACATATTTGGCACAGAATTTGTGGCACAAGCACATATTGATTTCTCTAATCGACTTTAACACTGAGGTGTTCCTCAAAGCTCACAGGGTCATCATGTAGACATTCTTTAGTGTTGGAAAAGCCAAATTAAAAGGTCAGAAATGCAAAGAGATGTTCAGATGGAGGTTAAAGAGCATTACTGAGAAGCTTCACATCACATTTACATTAACTGATCACAATTGTTCTCAGAGATTAATAAAACTCCTTTTTAAAAGGTACAACATGAAAGACTTCAGAATAGTGACTTCCCTGTATCGTCCAGCCAGCGCTTCGTCCAGATCAGTGAGCACCGTCACTCAGACATTAGCCTTAGAAGTCCACAGTCGAATCAGTGATTGTGGAGTTTTTGTGGTGTTTGTTTGTGAAAACATCTTTTGGCCACATTCTCTGAGTGCAACATCAGCAGTAAACATGGCGGAGCGGCTCCACAACAATGTGGCTGTAGAAGAACACTTCAGCTTCAGAACACCCTGCAGTTTGGACTGATGTACGATAGTGGCGTGATTAGCACATTTACACTAGATTGTGACGCGTATATATGTGTGTGGTGTTTAATTCTTGATCTCCAGGATGGAGGGGTTGTGGTCAAGGATGGCCAGAATGATTTTGTCCATATACTGCCTCAGACGCAGGTTGATCTCCTCCTGCTCCTTCAAGGCGTCGACCAGCTGAGGCCAACAGATGGAAGAACACGTTAGCTCCACAGTTCAGCCCAACATTCACAAACACGCCATCTTCCTGCGGCTGAAAAACTCACCTCGTCCCTGGACGCGTTGTCGATCTCAGCCGCCAGACACTGAGCTTTGGTCTGACAGGAAAACAGGTTCTTCGCTTCATACAGACTCAGACTGAGAATCTGAGCGTTCAGGTCGTCATTCTGGTCCCGCAGCTTGTAGTTCTCCTGAACACACACACATGGAAGAGGCACCGTCAGAAATCCTGTGACGACGTCATACTAATGGCTCCCAGACAAAGGTAGAACATGCAGTTTGACGTGGTTTATAAGCAGGTTATTCACAGTGGGTTCGACGTCACCAGAAGATTCATCGCCACAATAATGTGAGTGAATGTGATCCTACGATCACTGAAAAAAAAATAATGGTTTAAGTTCCTTTGTATTGAAATGTATTTATATATATTTCATATATTTTCTGCAATGTTAACGCTGTCAGTGTAAGTTCAGGCTGATTCAGAAGTATCCAAACATTTATGACCAACAGAGATGTTTTCAATCAAACTTTCAATCTAATAAAATGAAGTTTATAAACTGTGTTAAAACTGGTGCTTTTATGAATTTACCAACATTTCAAATAAAAACTGAAAACATATTATTACTATTGTGAGTTATTGTAGTAGTATTTAGTTTTTTACTTGTGCTAGGTGTCTGGTCTTTGACAGATGTTGGCGGTTTCACTTGTTTTCGTGGTATTGGTTGTTGTTGCTATTTGAGTTGTTTCAGAAGCTTTAGCTGATTTCACTTAAAGTTGTTTTAGTGTCAGGACTCTAGTCCTGGTTAAGTTCCTTTTCCCTATTTGTCTCATCTGTTTCAGGTCACTTGTCTACCTGTCTGCCTTCCCTCAGTGTGTGATTATCTGACTCCTCCCTGATGTGTTTCATCCCTGTCTTTTCCCACTGGTGTATTTAAGGTCACGTTTGTCTTTGTACATTTGTGTCAAGACATCCAGTGTTTCTTCCTGTGTTTTCCGAGAGTTTCCAAGTGCACTGATCATTTTAATTCCCTGTGACCTGCCTTAGGGTTAGTGTTTGGTTATCTTCACTCGATTTGTTCGAAAGCTGATTTTTCAAATAAAACTTTGGACTCGACACCAATCAGTCACCTCTTGATGACAAGATGTGACTCCAATCAAGAAAAAGATTCCACTTTTCAAATGCATTGAATTAAAGCAAATAAATATCTATGAACTACTCCAGCTTTTTTTAATCGACTTAACCCTGTTTGAATGCATTAACATTAAATACAATAAAGTCTACACTGAGATATAGTTCTAAATGCAACTTCATCCTTTCTCTTTAAACACCTCTGTTTTTTTTCTTCGTCTTCAGTACAATTAAATTCATATTTTAGAGTTTTACCTGTGTTGCAACATGCTCACAGCACGAGACCATCATTTTTATTGTTGTTTTAACTTATTTCTAAACGTTATAAACCAAGAGCATCAGACTGTCTCTTGTCTTCACTCTGTACATGTCTAAAAACACAGCTCTACTTTCATCTGTTGGACTGAAGAGAAGCTTTGAAGAAGATGTTTGAACCAAGCAGAAGTAAAGCCGCAATGGACCTGGAGCACTGAGGTCCTGCTCCGTCCACCATCATCAGAGGAGAGGTGGAGTGTGACACATTAAAACATGATGAACGTGTGCTGACCTGCTTCAGTCTCTTCACTTCATGTTCCATTTCCATCTCCCTGGTCTTGGCAGCCAGGCCTTTTCCTTTCCCAGGATGCTCCATTTCCAACTTGAACAGCTGCAGATATTCCAGCTCCCGACGCAGATCATCAATCAGCTGCAATATAACCTTCACTTATTAAACAGCTCAACGTTTCTGTCCCGTCCTTAATTAATCTTTGGACTACAGTGGAAAGACACTCACTCATTAAGTGGCATAACACCATTTATTTCTATTTATTTAATCTTTAGGTGTGCTCTACCATCTGATTGAAATCAACACCTGACCGAAGCAGCAGCTACTACAAATCCCAAAAAACAAAACACAAGACAAAGTTTCCACAATCTGACTTTCCATAAACTACTTTCCATGTGTGGCAGTTTCACTGATTCTCTGAGTAATTTGTCAGTGCAAAATAAACAAGAGCTCCTCACCTCCTGCATGGCCTCTTTCTCTTTCTTAAACTCATGGCGGTTGTGCCAGAGTTTGTCCATGATCTTCCTGTACAGGTCCATCTCGTCGTTGAGCCTCAGACTGGTGTCCTCCAGCTTGTCTGTCATCCTCTGCTTCTCCTGCATCAGAAAATAAATCATTATTACAATAAATTAAGTTCTTGATTCTTTTAAATACTTGAACACTTAAATCCTGTGTAGTATCAGCAGTGATGAATGGATGAGTATCACACTCACCTGGTCCAGTTTCTCAGTCTGAGACTTCAGCCTGCACATATTTATCTTCATCTCTCCGTTCTCGTCTTCCAGCTGCTGTATCCTACATTTACATGTTTCAGGAGAATTTATAATACAAACACTGTGAAACACAGACTGAAAACTACTTTGAACGTACTTCGCAGGACTACAGAAGCTGCACATGATTCTTTTCTGTAAAATATCATTCTAATGAGGTTCTCTATGATGAAATCAGAAATAAACTGCGCTGGGTATGTTTACCTGTTGCAGAGCAGGTCGATCTCTGTGTTTCTGTCTCTCTCCATCTTGCTGTAGGCCTCCCGGTGCCTCTTCATCTCTTCCTCCAGACTCTGATCAGCCTTTGTCTCCGTGTCCCTCACCTGCTCCTCCAGCTCGTGGATCCTAAGGAAAACAAACAAGCAGTCAACAGAAACAACGATTCCTTATGATCAATTAACCTCTGGCTTCTAACGAGAATCAAGCTTTTAAATGTTAATCGATACAGTTGGGACAAACAAATCTTCACCACATGTGAAGCAAAGAACTGATCATTGTCAGCAGCTTTATTTTTTTTTTTTCTACAAACAATGAAGCAATGAAGCAGGGACACCCAGTGTGGTCCTCATCAACTTCAGGCATCACACTGTTGGAAAAGCTCACAAATGCTCCCCTGCAGCTTCATCTTTCTGGTTTGGGATCACTTCCTGCTTCTGTCCATTAACCAGATGCAAGAAGAAGCTGACTTCCTGTCCCCCTTTACTCAGCTCTGATTATCCAGCTGACTGAACCAAACCTCACAGAGAATCTTTTGTTGAAGCCGACGACAGCTGAAGTCTCTCTGAAAGCAACCTGAGCAGGTTGACAGGCTGAACACTGAACACACACAGCAGGAGATCATTTGAAGAGGCGTTACAGAGCAGCAATGGCACGAATCAACCGGTTTCAGGACTGAAAGATCAGTCTGTCAGAAAAACAGGAACTAATCGACTAATCTGGTTGCTGTAAATCATGGAGACTGTGATGGGTGTTTATCTCCTTGTGGACGAGGTGTGTGTTGAGTGTTTACCTGTGGACGAGGTGTGTGTTGGGTGTTTATCTGCCTGTGGACGAGGTGTGTGTTGGGTGTTTATCTGCCTGTGGACGAGGTGTGTGTTGGGTGCTTACCTGTGGACGAGGTGTGCGTTGGGTGTTTATCTGTGGACGAGGTGTGCGTTGGGT
>OMNM01030943.1:5221-18447 GCA_900302745.1 Parablennius parvicornis
GGTTTTGTTTACCAAAAATGCCCTCTGTCAGTCATGGAAAAGAGTAGACAGAAAAAAAAATAAAGAAACAAAAAGAGAGAAAAGAAAGAATGAAATAGTGAAAGACTGATAAAAGGTCAACCACAGAGACACAAAGGTATATTGACTGTAGATAAAGATTATTGTACAGAGCATCAGCGTCGGACTCCACACAGCTGACATGACAGTTCATCGTGACCGATGCCGACAGAATGGACTCAGCCTACGCTCCTTTTCCAGAATCCTCATCGGGGTCGACACTACGAAAAGGAGAGTGTGTGTTTGTGTGTATGTTTGTGTGTGTTGAGGAGAAGGAGGGTGGGTGTGTGGGGTAACCGTGTAGAAACTGCCAGACAACGTCACACTTGTCAAAATGTAAGTGGGCGTCCTGCGATTCACACGTATCTCACTTCCTGTACATCAAATACCTTCTCAACCTGACTGAGTTTATTTTAAAGCATCTCCTGGATGATGGGAAGACATTCCGCTGGTGTTTGGCCACCAAGTTGATATGTAAGCCTTTTATTTTCCCCCTCCAGTGTAATAAATCGATTCTCACCTAAAAATGTGGGCGTACGTAATATGATGTGTTCAAATGAAGAGTTCATATCGTGTTCTCATCAGTATCGTGGTGCAGACCAAAGATGGTTCTGTAGAACCAAGACTTCAAACAGAAGCATTTAGAGATTTATCTCTCGTTTGCCCGTTGGACTAAACCAGAGATGCTTGTGACGTCTCTTTGAAGACTTGAAAGGATATAGTCTGTGGTGGATTTTAAGGTTCCCAGACATTAAAATAGTAGTTTCATTATTTGATCCTCAGATGCACCAAAACAAAGAATCATGTTACAGGTTTCCACTGGTCATCTTCTGCCTGACGAACTACAAGCTTTTGAAGTAAATGGACAGTTTATATCCCACTCATGTAGTAACACAAAGAACTTGATGCCTCCTTGAAGTTTCCATAGAATCAAGACGTTGGGTCCTGAGAAGAGTCTGATCAGTTCTACTCCTCAGAGCAACTGTCCAGTGTGATTTAAATAGAAAGAGAAAACAAGGAATTGGGAATTCTCAAAGTCGTCACAGATCCACTTTGGAGTGAGGAAACAGGGGTGAAACTAGAAACATTCTTGGAGGTTTCTTGTTCTTGTTCATTGTATTCCAAGTGATACCCCCTTTAGGTTTTTGTAGGGAAATGATTCTGTGTTTTTTTTTTCTTTAGGAGAATGAGATCAGGAGAACTCTCAGGTAGGATCCAAATATCCTTAAAATTAGTCCAATCAGAGACGCATGGTCCAGGACTACACAGCTTCACCTGAATCTTAGACTTAGAGACGGGTATCGAATTTGGTACTTTCATAGGAACCGACCGAATTCCGTAGCTACTACAGAGTAGCAATTCATGTAAAATGAAACAATCATTTTCCGGTACCTAAACGCATCCTTGTGACTGTGAGGGAGTGGAAGAGTAGGAGATTTTTCGAGCTGGACTTGAACACAGAATTTCACCCACATGAGTGTAATGATGTCGTTACTTGTGGCAGTGAACAGCGCGAGCAATGAAGCTCTCAAATGTACAGCTCCACTTTTTTATGTTGAAGAAATGCGTGAAACTACATAAGTGAGTTTACATATTGAGAAATTATGATTTTTTAAAAATGTTATTATTGAACACATTAAACACCCAAAAATACCAGAAATTTGTACCACTGAGTCCCGGCATCAATTCCGAGGTACCAGGTATCTGTTCAAATGTGAAAGGTTCCCATCCCTAGTTGAAGCATTTCTTCTTCAAAGCCGATGTCAACGTAGGAACTAACCCAGCATATAAAACCTCTGGAGGGCAAGTTAAAGTTTAACCTTGAAGTTTCTCTAAATGGATGACTTGTTTTTTTTTTGTGGAGGTTCACTAAAATTAGAACAGTACTTTTCAGCACTTTTGTTTGAACTGAGAATATCTGCAATTCAGGTCTGCACAAGGGACCAAGAGTGGAAGCATTTTTAGAAGTTGGACTGTTTATATCTCACTACTGCACGAGAGAATGTGGTTGGAATAAAGTTGATGACCAAACTGATGCCTCCTTCGAGCTTCGTCAATACCGGATTCCTACCTGAGAAGATTCTGGAGTTCTTTGGTATCTGAAGATGAGGCATCCTCAACATCGGGCCAAACAAGGACGTATTGTAATGGTTTTCATGATCTTTTTTAAAAAAGATCTTAGAGATCTGAACTGTCTTTCAGGTAGTTTGGTGATTCACTTTACTCCCAGTATCCTACAGTTCTTCACATGTCCACTTTTTTCTAGGAATCCAGACTTTGAAACCAAACCGTTTTTGACAGTTTTTCTTTTACTAGCTCATGTGATCCTACAACTAAAGTCTGCTTGCAGCAATGCCAGGACATGATGTAAAACCCCTGAAACATGAAGTCAAGAGTTAACCTTGAGGAGTCTGAATGAAGGACGTGATGCTGAGGAGATGGACATTTTCAACATCAGGTCAGTACTTTAGAGAAACTTGAGCACGTAGTGTCTTCAAAATGACCCCCAACAAGGACCCATTGAGTACCGAGGAACCAAGACCCCAATAAGAAGCATTTCTATAGAATTTTTGTTTTCCTGTCTTTGGTGGTTTTTATGATTTGTAAGATCATAGAACAATACTTCTATGTGATCTTAAGGATCCTGTGAAAGCAAAGGAACTTCATCACCTGAAGCTTCCGCTTCCCATGGATTTCCATTGAAGAGTCAATCCAGTCGGGTGTTTTCTCGTTTACATTTTGACAAGTCTTTGTGTTCCCTGGGAGCAAACACACCGAGTGGATAAAGGAGGAAGTGGGGGCGGGGGGGTACGCAGTGGAGAACATGCACATCATGCTTCATCCACTCCAACAGAGGAAATTGGAGAGGACAAACAGAAGACACTCTCAAACACATGGAACTCCCAACATGCTCCGGCTTCTTTCTCACGTTGGCCGCTGTCGGACCACGGTGACATTCAGCAGGAAGCGTCCACACTTCAAACAGCTTGGGGAAACTACAAACGCGCTCTCTTTGTTCTAACTGAGCCGTTTCAGACTCCAGGCCTACCTTCAGCCACTCCCCAGGGGTACTGCCGACCTCTGACCTTCTTCCCGTTCACCTCAATCACCACGTTGCTGCCGACCACAGCCAGAGGCATCTTCTCCTGGAAAACACAGTCCGGTAAGCGACGCTGCAACGTCGTGGTTATCAGGAGGAACCTCCAGTTGATCTGTGTCGTGCTGCAAGAAGCTCACCATCGACACAAACACTAAAGGTCGATTCATCCTCCACAAGAACAAGAACAAAGTTCAGCACCGAACAAAATGACTTCATTTTCTGAGAAATTTAGTTCTGCTGTGCCAAGCATCCGGGCCGAAGTATGTCGGTGTACACACACCGTCCAGCTTTCTAATGAGTGTATCAGTCATATCTTAATCATGTGTAGCATGTGGCCTCGATACTGTGTGAGCTCGTTAGCATGTTGGAGTGCTGAGTTACATGATGCCCCTGAACGCATCACTAAAAGCTGTCAGCTCTTGCAGGTAAAACTGGACCGACGTCGCGGCTCAGACACAAACTTTTTCTTTTATTACTGAAACAGTTCAGCAAAATGTATTTCTGAAAACATTTAATGTGAGAAATACGCTGCAGTAGAAAAGTTAAAGCGGCGGTTCACAGATGTGCGGCAATGGTGAGGGGGCGTGGCCTGCAAGTTTGACGGCTTCTTCTGGGAGAATGAACTGTCCTGCCAAAAAAGCACTTTTTCCGGCAGCTGGTGGGCGTCACAGCCAAACTTTTCTTCTTGTTCTCATGGGTCACACAGGGGCTTTCAGGCTCCCCCGTTTACACAACAAAGAAAAACGCATCGTTTTTGCATTTTCCTTTCAGAAAAGTTTTACTTTTATGTGGCAACTTATAGAAAATGAAGAGCATTTACACGACAATAGCAGAAACATTGTGTTTCGTTAATGTGGTTATTGTCCGTCGACTCACACATGTGCAGACAAACTATTTACGACGGCTGTGTCGGAGCGTTTTCAAAAAGTTGTGTTTTCATTGGATAAGAGCAGTGTTGTTGTGTAAACAGATTCCGAGGCCTAAAGTAAATTGCTCTGGCGCATGGCACCCAAGAAGGGCATGCGTGGGCGGAGAAAGTCCAGCTCACACAGACGCAGCAGATTCTGAATGCAACTCATATGATCCAATATTCAAATGGAGGAAAATCAAGGAAAAGCAATTAAAAAAGCAATAAACTTTGAATGCAATGTTTTTGGACCAACGAGACCATTAGACAGTGTTGAAAAGCGGGATATTATGACTCCTTTAAACAAAATTAGGTGCACAAGTAAATGATCTAAAAACACATCAATACAAGAAACAGTATTTGTTCCACTGAACAACAGTACACTTCCTCTGTCACTTCATATAGTCATTTCAAACTTTTAAAACCTCTTAGTTACATTACCGGACTTTCTGAGAGATTTTTATTTTTCTCACAAGGGAGAAACGCCACAGAGCTGCTCCTCACAGGAGATCATAGCTTTTCTTCTAAAGTAGTTGACAGTAACATGAAGTTCCTCAAAACAGAAACTTCTGCAGGGTTCAGACCCTCGGCAGACGAAGGAAGGAACAGCGGCGGCTCGGCTCGATCAGGAAACCTTCAGTCAGGCTGTTACCTTGATCTTGCGGATGAGTTTGTTGTCTTCATCGTCCTCTGTGTCGGGAAACTCGTAGATTTTGATTTTGTGCTCCTGAATCTCTTTCATGATCTGGAACAAAAGTTGAGAAAGTTTTTCAGGATAAATGTCATCGGCAATCATCTGCACAACTGCTTCAGTTGAACTTAATGAGCAAGTCTGTCAATAAATGCACTGATCAGCTAATGCTAATGCTAACACTACAATAATCCATCTATGTGGACATTATTGACACAGGAACATTAAAAAGTAACTAGTTAGTTTATTTTGCTTAGATTTTATTTATTAACTTAATAATATATAAATAAAGTTTGATTTGATTTGATTAATACTTACAATTAAAATGTCTGAATTTATTGTGGTCAGATTAGGTCTAGATAAGGCGGGAGAAGCATTCTTGTGTATTTTTATTTGAGAAGTTGTACTTTTGTTGCAAAAACAAAACTAAATTTTATTTACAGTAACTGCAACTATTAAAAAAACTGACTTCCATCCAGGGACCTGCTGCGTTCGTACCTGTTTCTTGAAGAGCTGGCACTCCTCAGGGGTCAGAGTGTCGGCTTTGGCGATGAGAGGGATGACGTTGACTTTGTCGTGGAGTCTCTTCATGAACTCGATGTCTAGCGGCTTCAGTCTGAGGAAAACACAGACGAGAGGAAACATCGAAAACTATTTCAATGTCAGCGGAAGGATTCGACTGCTGCTGAAGAGGCTGGACAAAGTCGATTGTGAACTCTGTAGGAACTCAAAACGGACTCAAACCAGTTGCGTTTTTGCTATGAAATGAGAGTTTGAAGCAATTTATATCTCAACTTTCATTTCAGTTCAGGTGACACATTCAAAAAAAATGAAAAACACAACTTCAAATGTGGGAAAAGTCTGTCACTTCTTTGGGGTGAACCACAATCATCCCCAGATGATCTCCATGTTTAATCCACCACACTGGATAGCTGTGGTTATATTGCTAAGTGTACATTCAAACCCCGTTTACAACGTTTCAAGTAAAAATGCAAAATTTTTGTTTCAAAAAAGGAGATCATTCCTCTGAGGAGATCAATAGTCACTTAAATCTTGAAAACTTGAACACAGGAACATATAATCAATTGATTTTCCTTTCAATGCTTCTTTCCAAAAAATATGATATAGTTTACAGCTGGAAAAGTGACATCTGAATGTTATCTAGAATAATAAAATAATAAATAAGAATTGACTATGTGGAGATGAAGATGGCTGCAGTTTCGACCTCCGCCAGCAGAGGGAAACAGAGCCGTGTAGCATCATGAAAACAATGAAGACCTGAATGTCTTCCCACTGACACAGTGTGTGTGTGTGTGTGTTTAATGATACAATTGTGACAGTTGTGAAAGCACTGGCTTGTTTTTTGTGTGTGCAGCTGCTGTGTGTATGTGTGTGGGTGTGAAGTGTATGCAGCATGCGGCCGTCGTGTGTGTGGTGGGGGGTGGTGCATGCTATTTGTAGTGTGTGTGTAAGCGTGGGGTCATGAGTGTGGGTAGAGTGTGTCCCTAGAATATGTATAAGACAGTTATGCAGATTTACAGCTCTGTGTGTGTGTGTGTGTGTGTGTGTGTGTGTGTGTGTGTGTGTGTGTAGCAGCTGGTTGGAGGTATCTCAGAGGGACGGGGATCATCGGGGGAAACGACTCAGGTTTGAATGAGAGCAGCTGCGGCAGTTTCTCCTCCTCATGAAGGAATCGCAGCTTTTTACAGACACGAGAGAGACGACATGAAGCTAAGATCAGCTCCTCTACCTCACTCCAACCCCTCCTCGTAGTTTTATTCCCAAAGCTCCTCTCCATCCGTGCACAACGTTCTGGTGGTTTCCAAACTTTTAACATCTTCCCAGCAGCCAATCACATCCAGAATCAATCTGGATTTCCATGTGCAAGGATGCATGTGTGATGTGGAGCTGCAGCTACACCGTGGTGAGACTCTGCAGGAAGGGAATCGGCCAATCAGGGCAGAGGTTCGGCTCAGACGAGCCTCCGCGCTGATTGGCCTATTCAGAGATGGAGAGCACAGCTCCACCGAGCATGAGCAGACCACAGTTATATAACGTTAGTGGGTCACACTCGCTGGCTGGCAGCCTCCTCGTCCCCGACACACACACACACACACGCACGCACGCATGAGCACATGCACGCACTGAAGCATAATTAGCACACAGAGAAACACAAACCAATACATTCATGTGGCCACAACTGTGTATTCAACCACACACACACAGTCTGGATAAAAAATGTCATTATACAGCAGAGACACACACACACACTCACGCACACACGCACACACACAATCCATGCAAAACACACAATACAAATACTCTTTGCCTAAATACACAAAAACGCAAAGTTCATCTGCAGTACCCACCCATGTCCAGAGGGGGCGATGAAGTACAGGCAGCAGTGCACTCTGTTGTCGGGCATGGACCTGCGGTTCACTCTGGACTCTGCGTTCAGGAAGTCCTCACACTTGCTGTCGATGTAGTTGATGACGGGCTGCCAGCTGAGGGGAAGGACAGAACAATATTTTCCATCATTGTCCGTCGATGCAGACCAGCAAGGAGGAGGCGATGGCCCCGCTCCGTCCAAGCTCTGGGTCGTCATCGGGTTTTAAGAACAGAGTTCGGACTCCTCACCAGTTGCTGTTGTCCACAGCATCTCCGAACCCCGGTGTGTCCACGATGGTGAGCGTGAGCTGGACTCCCCCCTCCTTGATCAACACTTTGGACTGTTCCACCTGAAACGCACCATCACCAGACCACGTCAGGCTCCCGTTTACAAGTGAGAATGCATTACTTTTGCATTTTCATTTCGGAAGAGTTTCACATTTACACGGCAAAGTTCTGAAAATGTAGACAGCAACAGCAGAAACAGTGAAAAGGATGTCGTTTTCATATTGGGCCAGTAGTGGGCGCTGTTGGTTGTTCTTGTCATGAAACCACACACAAATAAACACACAAATAAACGTTTAACGTGAGAACACGGAAACTCTAGTGAAGAGACGACCAAGTTAGATTGTTATTACGGTGACTGTCAAAATAAAAGTACCAAGTCCATGAGAATATGGACTGGTAGTCATCACACTCTGGAGGAAACCAAGTCCATTAGTGGCGGACGGATTGATCCAAATATCGATAATATTGATACCTACGTTGGTATTGATATCCAATTAAACCAGTGCAATGAGATCGATAATTAGCTTTAGTTTCTCTGCAGTGTTATATGATTAGCCCACCCCTTTAAATGACAAGTGTATTGTTTGGAAGTGGAGTCGAAGCCCGGTTTGAATTTGCAGAAGTGTAGTTTTTGTTTTTGTCAGTGTTCGACTCCATGTGTGAGAAATGACGGGTGTTCGGCCGGCGCGTGTCAAAAAGAAATATAAACAGCCACAACTCTGCAACCACCAGCGTTTTTCCTTCTCCACATCAGAATCAGCAGACAGCTTTTTGTTCCCAGCAGACATGAGCCACAAGTGAGTGAAACTCTGTCATGAACCAGCTTCCCGACGACGGTTCGGACGACAATGCTACAGGCAACACCAATTTGTTCTGGAGTAATAGTTTTGTTCATTTTGTTTATTTAAGAAAAAAAAAGCAGACATCGCAATGTATGTGAGAAGATTGTTTTGTTGCTGTTGTCTGAACATTTCCAAGTATTTTCTGTTTGCCTATGAACTTTTCCAAATTTCTGTTCTAGGTTCAACTAATTATTAAACCAAGTTAAACCATAAAAAACACTTAAAGGTCATGAAAAGTCCTCCAGACTTAGCACTTTGATGATGCCTTAACCCTGAATAGTAAAAAAGTATCAGATCGTATCCAAGATACTCGCACACCAGTGTTGCTCATGTGCAGAAGAAAGAGGTGTGCATGCGCAGTAGCAGCGCTTCCAACGGGCAACAGGTGTTTTCAAAAAGTTCTACCTTAAGAGCTGTTTTCCAAAACTTGTGTTTTCACCGGCTTCGAGCTCTGTTGTCGTGTATACCTTCACCCAAAACTCAACAAAAGTTTTGCATTTTTGATTGAAATCTTTGCCATGTCAACGGGTCCGAAATCTCTCCTGCTTTACATCAGCCGTGGCTGCTACTGTCTTTTCACACTCTGATTATTTTATGACTTGGTAGCTTGCATGCGCCCACACTCCGGGAGCCTACAGGGTATTTTTTTTTTATGTGAAACTATCCTCTCCCACTCAGATCATCACTGATGATCATCCTCCACACAGCCCGCTGGGAGATCTGCCGTTTCCTCTCAGCAGCTGTGGTGTGCAGGTCGAAACTAAATATAATGCCAACGACGCCCAAAAAAAAAAAAGCCTTTACGTTTATCTAAGACTCAATATAACAAATTTCCATCAATAAATGTGACTATACAATCGTTTATCATTTACCAAACCTCCATTCTCGGTCAGGAAAAGATTGTTTTTCCTTTCTTCACATAAACTATCATCAGGAGAAGGTAAAGGTTAACAAGCATCAAGACAATTATTGTCAGTTGCAATGAGGTGACACGAATCGTCAGAAAAGCCAGGCGCAAGCAAAGGTTAACCAGTTCAAATCAGGCTGCAGCAGTGACAAACAAAAGCTCAGGCAGCTGTCTACCAGTTTAGAGCACCAAAGACTAACAAAGGACAAGATAAATATTCACTACTGTTGATCAGACGCCAGTAAAGAACAACAGAATCCAGATAGAGTCACAAACCTGCTTCAAAGAAGCTTCGGCGAAGATATAGAAGGGATAGTTCAGTCATCAGCCAGCTTCGAAAAGGCTGCAGCAAAGGCCGACAGAAGACAAGATAGCTCAAAACTAGTTTTAAACGAGCTCCAGCTGAAGCGGGCAAATCATAAGATTTGTTGTATGAAGTTATCAGCTAATTTTAATCAGGAAGGCAAACAAAAGACGAGATGGTTTCAATCAGGCTCCGCCAAAGTCCATATAGAACAGTACAACGTATCCCACAGTTTAATCAAGGCTCCAGCAAAGACAGAGGAGACACAATAATTATTCACCAGGTTTATTCACCCTTCAGAGAAAAGCCAACAAAAGCCGAGATAGTTTCAGTCCAACTTCAACAAAGTCCAGCTGATGACAAGATAGTTCGCAGCCAGTTCTGATGAGGCTCCAGCGAAGGCCAACAAAGACAAATGATTGTTAATCCGGCTTCAACAAAGGACAACAATCAAGTTTTTAGCAGGTTTCAAGGCAAATTCCTGAATTTTCACTTCACCTTGACTTGGAATAACTTTGCATTTAAGATTTTAGTTTTAAGGATTTAAACTTGAGCTGATCCTCCGCAAAGATCCAGCCGAAGGTCGTACTGCTGCCAGAAGAAAACAGAACTCAGAGACGAGAAGAGAACAAAAAGGCCAAAACTTCCATCAGCTCTTCAAGGACTCCGTCCCTCAGCTCTATATTTACAGTTTTATATAATCAGCACTTTTTAAACATAGTCTCCGGTCAGAACTTGGCCGTGTGGTGTGAATAGCACGACTCTGAGGTCGAGAAGCATTTCTTTGATTATAAGATTGAAGTGTTTTCGCTCTGAGGTTTTATTTTAAGTAGCATTTCAAAGTTTTATGTTCCACATGATTTGAAAAAAAAAAAAAAAATACCAAAACAACAACCTTTCAGCAAAATTTAGCTCCGCTTCTTCCGCTTTGTTTGATGGACTGTGATCGCTGGAGAAAGAATGGAAGCACGCAGAATGTTTCACAATAAGCATATAATGTTTTTGTTTTTTTTTTAACCACCAGACTTGTTAGCCTTTGAGTGTAAACTAACAAATAAAATATTACTTTTATCACAATAACTTAAGTGGTGTGTTGGAAGGTTGATACTGAAATTGCTCTGTGAGTTATAACTAATGTGTATTTTTAAGTTCCATCTAGTATGTGTCGAGGTGATAAGAGAGCCAGAACATTTCTAGGGGCTGAGCTTCAACGTTATTTCCATTGGACGCAGCAGAGCCGTCGTGGCTTTGGAGATACGAGCCAACTGCACGACTTTCAACTGAACGAGGCCGTGACCTCGAGGTTTAATCGACCACCGGAGTACCGAGGTTCACGTATTCAATGAAGCTCTGTTCACATATCGTTTTAAAGTTCCTCTACCTGAAAAGAAGCTAAAAAAAAGATATCTCCTATTGAAGTATCACTTCTGAAAAAAAAACAAAACAAACCGGAATTTTTTTTAGCCCTCAAGTGTTTGTGTTTATTGAGTGACGTCATCTTTGTAAACCTGCCAACAAGGGTTTCTGGGATATCAAAGGTGGCGTTGCGGCAACTCAAGTGAAAACATTTCCATTTATTTGATTCAGCATGAAAAAAAAAAAAAGTCTTCAAGCCACCAGAATAGTCTAAAATGTTGGGAAACTGATCGCAAATCATTTACCCAGAATCAATCGAACTCTGGAGAGATCCAGTGAACAAACGGGATCTTACAGCGGAAATCTTCGGGCGTTTCCATGACGATGAGACGTCAAAAAACCCGGGTAATAAATGTCAATGCTGGAAATATGAGATTGTCTTGAGTGTAATGAAGGAATTTCCTTCAGAAATGTTTTGTCGACGTATTACTGATGAACGTCAACGACTAAAACTGGGTCCTAAATGTTACATTTGTCCCGTGTGGATTCTGGGAGAGGAACTTTAAGTGAAATTCATTGCGTTTTGGTAGTTTGTTTACACGCAGTTTACACAACAGTGCTTGGAACCACTGGAAAGCAACTTTTTGAAAACGTTTCCAAAGTGGAACTTTTTAGCAAGGCTCCATGGAAACACGAGCGGAAACAATCACCAGAATCTGTTGTTTTTCAGATGAGATTTCATGGCTCCTCTTAATCTAATCCAATGTCAGAGCAGTTCCACCTTCACAAATTTGTTTAAAGGAACTTTAAATCTAAATATGAACACAAATATTCCAGATCAGTACTTTTATTGTGACAGTCACCATAACGACAATCCAACTTTAGTCTGTCCACTAGAATGTCCGTGTACTCCCGTTGTTATTGTTTAGAGCTCAATGTTCTCTGCTGCGTGCGTGCGTGCGTGCGTGCGTGCGTGCGTGCGTGCGTGTGTGTGTGGTTTCATTACAAGAACAAACAGCACCGACTAATGGCTCAACGTGCTTACTACATAATTTTAAGTTTTTCAATTGTTTCCATGTAAATGAACATTGTTGAACCTCTGAAAAGAAAATTTAATAACGCTGTGTTTTTCACTTAAAAGGTTGTGTAAACTGGGCCTAAAGGAGAAACAAGTGATGTGTTGGAATAGTTATAGAATATTATAGAAAAGAAAGGTGTGAAACGACAAACATAAAAGAAAGGCCTGGTAGTCGTCTGTGCAGCTACGTTAAAACATCTCCATTGATTTGCATTCGTTTTGCTCTCTTCAGACAGTTAATGGTTGTTTTCACATTGTGTAGAAACACACTGGTCTCAAAACAAGAAGTCTGTGATTATAAGACTAACACTAAGTCCTAAAGTCATACCACTTTGGCATCAGATTAACCATTTTTATCCAATCCTCCCAGAAAGGTTCGGCTGCAGCGTCTTTATCGAGTTTCACAGGAAAAATGGGTCATTTATTTATTTCCTGGAAGATATCGTGACTGATTCCTGCATGCTGCTTCAGTTCCAAGAAGAAAAAAACTTTAAAGACTCTCCGTCTTCAGTCCCACAGATCCATCACTTCCTGCTGCTCCCTCTCTCCGCTGCATACTTTCACAAGCCATCCAGTTATTTTAGGATGGCCCCTTTAACTCAAACTGCAGCCATTTTTCTCTCAAACGCGCTTCAGACGAACCATCCCACTTTACAGCTGAGCGTGTGTGTGTGTGTGTGTGTGTGCGCGTGTGTGTGTGTAACATGTTCATACTGCTCCAAACCGATCTTTGCTATTTCCACTGTTTCGGTGAAGAAAAACAGATTGGGAGAAAACCTCAAAAATGCCGCCCGGCTCGACACCATCACTTAAGAGAGAAATGTGATCCGGGGGAATGTGAACGCGGAGGATTGTTCTGCAGGATAAACCCCCCACTCCCCAATGACACCCCTCACTGTTTCCTCGCAACTTTAAATCAACACATCTCAGGAATCTTTGAAAAGTAGTGGAGATAAAAAGGAACTTAATACCTGGAAAAGAAACTAATGCTCCAGTAATGCGTCAAGGGCACAGCAACATTTGGAAAGCGATGGCAGAAACATTGAAAACAATGTAGTTAGCACGAAGGGCGCCGGTTGGGCGGAGGACAGGGTGAGGTTGAGGTGAGAACAGGATGAGGTGAGGAAGGGCTGAGGTTGAGGTGAGGAAGAGGTGAGGATGAGGGGAAGTTAAGGTGAGAACAGGTTGAGGTGACGAAGGGGTGAGATTGAGGGAGGACACTGTGATGTTTCATGGGAACATTCCTGCCTTCCCGTCCTCCCCCTCAGACTTCGGGGGGAATCCCAGGGACTCACCCAGCCACTGTTT
>OMNM01030945.1:1166-16190 GCA_900302745.1 Parablennius parvicornis
TTAAAGGGGTGGCTGCAATAATTTAGGAATGGAGGCCCTCCACTCTGAAATTAATGTAGAAGAATCACTGAACACACGCACACGCACACGCACACACACACTGGCACAACCCTTGAGCTGCTGTCATTAGTTGCTTCACATTTTAAGTAATAAACAAAACACGAAAATACTGGCTTCTACTGGGTTGCAGGACCACTGAGAGGGAAACTAGAGGTCATGAGGGTCCCAAGGTTTCCTCTGAAGTTGTCAAAGTGAGATTTATGCACGATAAATAAGAAAAAAAACATAGTCTGCCAATAGGTGGTTTGCACTGACATCAAAAATTTCCCATGATCCTCTCTGATTCGATCATCACCGCCATCTTTGATGACAACTTTTATTTACAACCATGGTGGTAACTGTTGAGAAAGTTCAGAAATGGGATTTATATGTGCAGTTGTCAGGTCTTCTGACAATTCTGTTCGCAAATATGTAGTAGTCCCTGGACACAAGCCAACATTAAGCCACTGTGCACAGCGGTACCAAGCAAACCGAGCAGGATGCACCGACCACCATTGAAAGAAGAGAGACGCCCCCAAGTCCAGAGCAGCCCGCTAGTCCAGAGCCGCCCACCAGTCCAGAGTTGCCTGCTAGTCCAGAGCCACCCCACAGAGCAGACGGCGACGGCCCACACCTGCAGCCTCTGTGACTATCACTCCAGCATGGGACTTCAAAGTCACAGGAGAAGATGCAGGATCCGGACCTGGTTCTACCTGGTGCAGCTCGTTGTCTCATAAGAAGCAAAGAGGGCAGAAATGGAACTATTAAACAGCGTGAAGGGCCAAAAATCGAAGAATTAACTTGCAGATCTGCACAGATCTGACATGAAAGCTACAAGCTACAAATACACACCAGTATGTGGAGAGCTTATTGTGAAGGGTAAGTTTTTTTTCTATATATAAAATTTGAGCTACAAATAAATATCAGGTCGGCGGGTTTACATTCACTGACAGTACTTCAAGGTATAGACATTGTCATGTCACATCTACAGACCTTGGCCAATATTTGTTTCGTTTATTTGTGAGTCTCTTTAACTAGAATATTCTTCACCCATCCCGACACAAAAAAAGTTGTATGAGGAGAGGGTCTTGTTCACCTTCATCTGTCTCCTGTAAATAAAACTTGTAGTCAGTGCTAGTTCACTATGTCTGTGTAATTTACACTTGGCCACATGCCGACATCGCCCTCACAATTTAACTAATTGCTGTCGTGGTCAACACACCGCACTCCTCTATCTTACTGCCATACATAGTTTTATCTGAAATACTTCATTCGTGAATTAACACATGAATCCGCCACTGAAGATGCGTTGTTATGTAGCTGTATACATCAAAGATGGCTGACACAAGCGAATCGGATCATGGGTGACGTCATGTGCAAACCACCTGTAAATTGGATTGGTTGTTCGTTTAACTGAGTTTAAGTATTCTGTCATGTGTTACTGTAAAATTATGCTTAAGTACTTTAATGAAATAAGGTAAGTTGAGTTGAGTTCATTTTAATCTAAGTCTACAACAATTTAGCATAAACAAGCTTCCCTTCTTAGTTCAGTCTGCTTTGGCATTTGTTTGATTAATGTCTGTGTTGAGTATAAATGCTATGTGCGTGGAACATTCCTGTCATATTGATTTGCATGTGTAGTGACTGTAATAAACAAATGATTAAATAAAATTGTGATGGATGGAAACATCTTAAGAGTTTCTTATCGTTCCGTTGTCAGTTTTTGTTGTGTTCTTTTCCATATCTTTTCAGGCCTTATAGAAATTTCTCCAGTCGAGAGAGGAGTTGTGACTCTATACGGGGTGCGAAGTGGTCTATTCATCGCCATGAATGATAAAGGGAAGCTCTATGGCTCGGTGAGAACACCAAACACACTGTCAGTAATCCATATCTGCACCATCCTGTTTTTATGGCAGGATGAATATTTTGTCTTTGTGAGGACCGAACACTGAACCACCATGTAATCAGATGAACTAACTCTAATGTCATTAAAGTAGGTTTTTCACACCAGCATGACAGTTTAAATTTAGAATACAAATAGCCATCTTGTTATTAAAGAGTGGTTATGTAACCCAAAGGTTCTGCGTGTCTCCTCCAGGAGGAGCACCTCTCTACAAAACCTCCATAACTCTGCGTTGTGTTTGTAGTATTGTTTGGGTGCAGGGTGGCATGCAGAGAGAAGATCAGACAGCAGGGGTTGTATTTATCCAAATTGTTACTAAACAGGCTGAGTTTAACAAAATAAAATGACATGTCACGCATACTGTAATACGCACAACAGTAGCTTTACCTTACATTCATTGTGCCAACAAAAATAACCATTAAGCTACATGTGAAGCTGCTAACTTTAAAACAAAGTATTTACATGTACTACTGTTCTCACACAAAACTATTAATGAACAACCTGGACACTAACAGACGCTATTAACGTAATTCAGAATGTAATAATAAACATACAGTCCCCAAAATCATATCAAACAGTACTTAACACTCCATAGAAACATATTTTAATGCGATTAATTGTTTAACTACAGTTTAACTTATACATTTTGTGCAACAAGTGCACTGTCAGGACCACTGCTTACCTTGAACAACAGAAAGAACTCTTGGTGAAACATGGCGCCCTCTACAGAACATTTGGGGACTATGTTGTCCTGGAAAGAACAAACAGCTACACTCTAAAAACTAATTCAGGGGACCTTTGGTCATTACTTAAATATATATATTTTTGTGAAATAAAAAATCAAGTTCTAAGATACTCTAAGTCTTTTTACTTGTAATTGTTATTTTATTGAGTTTGGGTGACACAGAAAATATGCCTAATGATTCAATATACTATCATGACTTGTCATAGCTTAACATTTTCAGTTAATCAAAAACCAATTTAATTCTAAGTTCTGTTAATGTCAAATACAAATTGATGATGTGTTTACTGCCCACATTTTCCTACATGTGCGGGCATGTTCAGCAGCATTCAAGACAAACTTGTTGATCCTTAATGTGGTTAATGTAAGTGATTTTATGCTTAATTACACATTATTTACATTTGCTCAGGATTCTGTAGGTGATAGCCCACTGTAACCGGTTTTGGCCTGGACGGACGCTTCCGTGGTGGAGGCTCTGTGTTTGGCCACTTCCGTGGAGGCCGTTTTCCGGATGGAGGTGGTGCGGGTCTCTTGGGGTTGATGTGCAGCCCCGGCGCTGGACTACTGCCTGCGCTGCCTGTGCTGCTTGCCTCTGCCCGGGCAGGCAGCTCCAGCGAGAGACCGCCGCCTCTTGAGACGTGATCCGCGGGCAGGCACGCTGTCACCTGTCACCTGCTTGAGCCGGTCTCTCCAAAGTGGATTGATCCACACTGGGGCTGCCTGCCCGTGCGGAGCCTGTGAGGCCGTGTCTGTCTGGAGGGTGGCTGTCGCGAAGGGCAGCTGCCGCTGTCACAGAGGCGCCTGTCCAGGCTGAAACCGTTTTATTGTGGCCAAAAAGCGTCTTCACCTTACTTAAAATATTATGTTGGATCAACTTAAATAGTTGCGTTCATGTTACTTAGAATTGGTAAATCATCTTACTTAAAATATTGCTTTGAATCAACGTAATTCTGCCAGTGGGCTTAACTTAAAAATTCTAATGGAGAAGGTTAACATATTTTTTTTTTTTTGTTGAACCAATGCTTTACCTTTTAGAGTGTAGAATTTCTTGGTTAAACAGAACAACATGCAGTGCAACAGCACCATCTAGAGGTGTCTTTCACTTACTCCCCGACAGTTACAGTCATCTGGGTCAAATGTAGTTAAATGACCAGTAAAATTGAGTTTTTGTGGTTGGCTTGATCATGTCCAAGGGATGCACGTGGCCCGCATGCCACCATTTGACCTTTCTGCTTTGTGATCATTACACTTCCTATAGGAAATTGTTACGGTTCAGGTTGAACCCAAGGCACGATCAGATTAGAACAGTTTTTATTCAATAAGTCTCAAGCAGATATGTCCAAAGCGCAGATCCGAAGGAGGGTCAAAATAACAGGCAAAGTCCAAAAACCACAGAAACAAAGATGATGTGGCACAGACACATGAAGAAAAATAAATGACAAACAAGACTAAGACCCCTCCAATGGGTGACTCTTAACAGCCAAGGCTACTGAGCCGATGGAAGTAGCCTATGAGTTGGGAATACAGAATATTGCAATGAAGCTCTTCAAGACTGTGGTGCTCCTAGTCAACTAGGTACAACAATACCCTTACCTTCCTATGCATTGCCAGAAGCCTCTTAACCGTATACACTGGCTGACCCTCCAGGGTGCGACGAGGAGGAGGAGGCAGAGACGATGCAGGGGCGCCCAGGGGGCTGAAGCGCACAGGTTTCAGACAGGTGACATAAAAGTCAGGTGGATTGTCATGGAACAAAGCAACCTGAGTAATTAATGATTTTTTAAAACAGGAAACAGTCCAATAAATTGAGGAGACCACTTACAGGTTGGAGTCTGATGTTGAAAGACACGAAACATTTGAGGGAGTTCAGGGTTTTTGGAACTATGAGTCTGAGTGGTGTGGCAAATGTCATTCAGTTGTGTACATCCTGGTCGTTAATTGAATAGTGGCTGCTGTCAGTGGCAGTGAGCATGAAGCTTCGTTCCTGCACTCGTCTGCTGATTAGTGGTGACGATCGTCGCTGTCAAAAAGTTTGCATTATTAAAATATTTCAATAAACTCAGTCAACAAAACAACCAGTGTGTGCAAAGCATCATATGTGGAGTCTTTCAACGAGGTTCAGAGGCTCCTCTCAGTAACAGGAGAGGAGGAGATCAAGGGGGAGATGACGCTGCTGTTCTGAATGAGAAAGTTTTCCGCTGTGTCACAGATAAAGGAAGCTCATGGCTTTGGACAGCCGAGGAGTTGTGGCTGCCATGAGCTACAGCCACAACTTCTGCGTTCTTCGTGGCACTATTGTTGTGTAATGACGTTACATGCCTGCGTTATTACACATCGTTTACAACCTGCCTACATTTTACCACACTCTTTGTAGTGGAACAGTGTAACACAGTTGGGTCTGGGAGCACTTTGCCATACCATACCGTCCCAGCCCGCACTGGGACGTACTGCAGTGGGACCGAAGCAAAGCAGAGGGACGAAAGAGCCTCATGCGCCTCCGGAGCCACGGGCTGCCGACCCCTGCTCTAGTGGATGTATCTTTCACATTGTTCACTGTGACGTGTGACACAAATCCTGTTCATATGGGTTCAGATACTCCAACACAGACGTAATGACTGACAATACTATAAAAATACTGTCTTTTAATGTAAATGGTATCCTGAACTCAATTGAGAAGAGCAGGTACAAGTTGAATTTTTACAGGAAACACATTTAAACAGAAGCTGAAACCTATAAAACTGAGAACACCTACAGTATTCTCCTCATCCTATCAATTATGACATAGAAGAGGATCAGCTATTCTCATTTCAAACCAAGTCCAATATGAACATGTTTTAGAGATTAAAGAGAAAGAGGGTCGATATATAATGCTCATAGGAAGGATTGAAGGGGTGATGGTATCATTAGTTAGTATACAGTATATGCCTCTCCAGGGAGTGATTGGCAATTAAAAAAGATAAAAATTCATAATATGTCTACAGAATCTTGGGGGGTGCTTATATGTGGAGGTGATATGAAAATAAAATTTGCAAAGATAGACTCTTATGGCCCCAGTCTGGGTCATAATAATCCTTTAGCCAACACACTATATTCTATCATCAAGGAAATTGGTTTGAAGGAAACTCAACCCAACTAATCAGGACTATACCTACTACTCTGAATCACACTACACCTTTTGCAAAATTCACTATTTTTTCATGTTCAAAAAAGATCAGTCTAAAATCCAGTCATATGACATAGGAACAATCGAGATATCTGATTACTCACCAATAAAAATAATCAACCGGAACAAAAATCCAAAATCAACATCATGAAAATTAACTCAAACATATCAAATAATGCCCTGGTAAAAAAAAATTCGATAACGATATAGAATGTACTTTAAACAGGATGGGATGGGATGCTTACATGGCAGTGTTGAAAGGAAAAATAATTTCATACTCCTTTTATAAAAGAATTGCAAACAAGGGAAGCTAAATAATTTAAATCGCCAACTTAAAGACGTACAAAAACAACATAAAGATGGAATGAAATATAACAATGTAGTGGTGATCAAAACACTGCAAAATGAGATAGAGATATATTCAGAGGAATTTAAAAAGAAATTGATATTTCTATAACAGGAACATTATGAGGCAATTAGTCAAGCAATGAAATAATTAGCATAAAAACTGAGGAAACAGCAAGCAGATCACTAAATCACTAAAATAAGATGTTCCCGAACAAAGAAAACACAGTACAAACTATAAAATTCCAAAGGAAATTTTTTGTGCCTGCCCCCTGCTGGCGACTGATACCGCCTAAAAACCATCACTACTATATGTACTATACCTCACAGCAAATGTTAGCATTTTCAAGTCCTGCTCTCTCTCCTGCTCTTTCTTTTACACTCAGACATTGTAACCCTTCAGAGGGGACGTCTTCAGCCTGTCTCACTGACATGCAAGGCTGTAGAGTTCACTACATACAGTAGGCTGGCAACTGTAGCTCAATTGTCAAACCTAAGCATAAACTTGCTTTTTATGCTTCTTCGCAAAGACTGACTTATCATTCTACCATCACTCATCCACCTGGACCAGACGGGTTTCATCCACCAGAGACAGACACAAGACAGTTTGATTACATTACATATTGTGTGGAATCCACATCTAAATAAGACACAAACAATATGGGATTAGACACAGAGAAGGCATTTGATTCAGTGAGATGGACCTTTCTGTATAAGGTACAGAACAAATTTGGCTCTTATTCAAGCCTTCCAAGCCACCTATAAAAAGCTACTGCAAGAATTAAAATCAATGGTAACCTTTCAAAACCCTTCATATTGGAATGTTCATGCAGACGAGGATGTCCCTGTTAGCCTTTTAGTCCTTTTAGCCCTCTTTATTGAGCCTCTTAGTCAATTTATTTGAAAGGGAGGAGCATAAAGTGTCATTATTTGCAGATGATGTATTAACTTTTTTGACCCAACCGTTCATTTCCCTACCAGCAATAATGTCATCTCTGGAAATATTTAGCCAATACTAAACAAGCTTAATCTTCAAAAAACTCAGATTTTGACCCTCAACTTTGATCCACCAAAGCAGCTATTAAATAAATATGATTTGAGAGGTGACTCCAAAACAATTAAATACTTATCAGTTAACCTTACACAAGATCTCACAAAATGATTTTAAGCCAACTATGTCCCTTTAAATTCAAAACTAAAATCAGACATTACTACATGGAACCCTTACCCTTCTTTAATCTAACTTCAAGGATTGAGTCAGTTAAAAAGCTTATTCTGCCTCGCCTCTTTTATCTTTTCCATACGCTACCAAATGAAATCAAAGATCAACAATTTATTGAATGGGATAAATTGATTTCCTGTTATAGTTGGATCGGTAAGAAGCCCAGTATGCAGTTGCCAAAAGAGAAATGGGGATAGCATTACAAAATGTAATGTAATACTATTATGCAGCACAGTTAAGACCATTCAAGTGTCTCTTGATACACAATTTAGAGCAAGATGGAAGGAAAGAGAGAAGGCAGATATTTTTATTAAACAAATTTATTAATGCAGGAGATATGCTTAATCCCATTTGGATGGGCTATGATTGATGAATTGGTGAATTCTGTTTTCTCTGATTTGGGCCTAAATTTAAGCTCATAATTTTGGGATGTTGTTAATATACATTTGGGACTTTGACATGTTCAATAAAGTGCTTGAAAATAATAGCTTTTTGTGAGAAGTTAGGTGGACAGACATCTTTTTGGCCTTTTGAGTATCTTCAGGGTGCTATTAGAGAATAGAATGGCAGCATGCCCCAAAATCGTATTTGACTAGTGTCCTCTATGTGTTAGGATACTGCATGCAAAATGTCATGTTTATATGACAATCTATTCAACTGCATAGATTTGCATTTACATAATTTCGCCAAAAATGTGTTGCTAAGATTTCTGAGACCAAACGGCCAAGTTGGGCGTGGTCAGTATCAACTTCTGATGGCCTAAACTGTAAAGTATAAGCTACTTGGAAAATTTTTGTGAAATAGAGGCAGCAAAAAACATCCTGAGAGGGGACCTTGCTCCAGGCCTATAATACTGCAAGAAAAATATGGACATGATGTACATACTCAATAACTGTTTAGTGTATACTAAATAAATCTTCAGTAGCATAACTTTACATGATATTTATGTCATCATAATTTAGGTTATAATAATGCATTGGTTTTATATAGCGCTTTTCTGGACAATCAAAATTACATTACATGGCATTATTCATTCACTCCATACTGGATGGTGGTCAGCTACGTTTGGGGAAGACTGACAAAAGGGAGGCTGCCGTACTGCGCCATCATCCCCTCCGACCACCACCAACCATTCTCTATCACACTGCATGCATGCAGGCAGTTCAGGGTACAGTGTCTTGCACAAGGACACTTTGGTATGTAGGCAAGAAGAGATGGGAATCAAACATTCAACCTTACGATTGGGAGACAACGGCTCTACCAACCGAGCCATACCACCCCAGGGTACTATTCAGTATATACAAATAAAATTACTTTTTAAAATCATGAACAATAAAAAAAGAAAAGTCACAATTTTTCAGACCGATAAGAACCGAGACATTCTGGACTCTGTGTGATGTGTTAGTGGGGGGTCAGCGGGGAAATTCTGTTGTATGTATATTAGTAAATATAATGTATTTTAAACATCCATTTACCTTTGGGAGACTTCTGTTTTTTGTTTTATTAATCAACAGAAAGTAAGATTTTGACCCTCTAATAAATTGAATGGCATTAATATACATTATGTTTGCCTTCATTAAATCATGTAAATATAACAGTACTGTTGTCCTGTTCTCAGGGTCATTATAATGATGAAAGCAAGTTCAAGGAGAGTCTCCTGGCCAACAACTACAATGCCTATGAGTCTGTGGTCTACCCGAGCATGTACATCGGCCTCAGCAGGATGGGAAAAACCAAACGAGGCAACCGAGTCACTCCCAGCATGACCATGACACACTTCCTCCCACGGATATGATCATCACAACTTCATGAAGCACAGTGAAAGGATTATGTGTTCCAAGATTTCTGTCCTAAAACAAACACAGCCGGAGCAGGGAAACTGAAGCTGGTGTCCAATTACAAACTGTTTGATTTTCACCAGCTTAACATCAACAATGTGAGATTACAGAGAAAGAAGACCTGAATGTCCATTTTAAGTACAAAGTGGTGTTTATATTTCTCTCCGTCCAATATGAAATTTCATTAATGTTTGGTGATGGTTCACAAAAGTAAAATATAACATATATCTTTCCTCAAATGGTTTTTATTTTAGTCTGTGCAACAGAAATCCAACAGGGACTTACTGAATTTTAATAAATCACATTTTCATTTATTATTTTTGAGCTGATGGCTCCTTGTCTTTGTGCTTTTCTAACAGATAGGTGTGGAGAACAGGAAGTCTGTGTGAAAACACCTCCCTCCTCCCTACCCCCCAGTACACACAACTATGACTTGTAAATAACTTAGATAAATAAGAACAAGAAAAGATTCAGAGGTCAACCTACTTTCAGCTGTTCTGGTTGGGGTTGAGGGACATAAGGGAAGAAATGGAGATGACAGAAAGCAACAAAGCAAACAGACACAAATCCATTTGCTGCAGACATGATGGTGGCAAGAGCTTCAGAACAAGGGATTCATGTGGGTGCAGCTCCCAGTTTGTTCTGTTCAGTGTGTGGCTCTTTGCGTGTTGAAGGTTGCTGACCCCTGCACTAGCCAGTTAGCATGCTAACAGGAGTTAGCATCGCGAGCTAGAGTGCTAGCCAGTTAACATGTTAGCAGTCGTACACATTGCAGGGACACAACATGAGCACACACACACACACACACACACACACACACAGACACACACACACACACAATATATGCACACAACACACACTAACACACTGCACACAATTAAGCCAGAGGCCATGATTGGGCCAACCCCGACAGTATAGAGGCCCAAGCCCGAGGTCCCGACCAAGGCTGCTTGCAGCTTTAATTTCTCTCTGGTTTTGTTTCCAATATTTAATTCAATTAAATGATATCTCCCTCAACGATTAACAAAATACATTATATAACTTTTAGTCAGTTCAGTTAAAAGTTTATTTGTATATATCAGGGGAGGGCGACAAATTTTCTCGAAAGGGCCATATAAAAGATTAGCACTACTATCGAGGGCCATGACTTAAGTGGAATTTAGTTTTGCTCAATAAGAATGAATAAAGAATAAGATTATAAGAATATAAGAATATAAGAATATAAGAATATAAGGATATAAGAATAAAATCAGTTTTCTTTATATAAATTTTTCTTTATGAGATACTGTTACTTTGCATCACTTTTTTCTGTCCTACTCATTTCTGATCTAATGACATTTTTCAAAATTTCAAGTTCAGTAAAGAAAAAACAACTATACTTTTTAATTAACCATCTTTTTTTCACTGTGAAATACCAATTTTATGAGCTAACAATTGCAGCTCTGCTAACCAAGGTGCTAAACACGACCTAAAATTTAATTATAGCCAGCAATGTGAAAAAATTTGACAGTTTTAGATGTATAAAGCCGTCAATAATAACAGTAATTCTCATTTGATTCAGGAGTGGCACCCTGAGGTCCGGTCAAGCAGAGCTAAAGGGCCACATCTGGCCCCCGGGCCTTATGATGCCCAGGTCTAGTATATATAGAAATCAAACTTGATCTTCGCAAAAATAATCTAGTCTAAAGTTACTTTACAAAACAATTCTTCTGCCCTGCAGATCTCAAGTTATTGTTGCTAGTCGAACCGATTTCCACACACATGATTTGACATAGCTGATGCATCCCTGAACGCTGTGCCGCTGTCAGCATGCACGTGTTTTTGTTCCTCAGTAACAACTGTTGCATAACTGGGTGGTAAACTTCCTAGAAGAGTCACAATTTGGTCTTTTTTCATGTGAACAATAACATTTGACATGAAGAAAGAAAAGAGAGGGAGAAAGAGCGAACAGTGAGTAGCTGACAGCAGTTGGTCTCATCGGTCACCGATGACAAGTGCCTGTAAAAAAATAAAATAAATAAAATTAGCAACACACTGTCAGGTAAAAATAGAAGAAATATGAAAGACTAAAGAAAAGAGAGAAAGAAACTAAGGGGAGTGAAATGGGCCAGAGCAGGGCAAAGTTTCATACCTCAGACCAGCCCACTTTAGATCATGACCTAATAAAAATCTTGTAATTATAATCTTACATGTGAAGTCTATAGCAATGTTCTGTAAAGCATTGTAATTAACAAAGAAGAGGATCGACTTCCGGGTTTTCTGGCCAATCAAACTTGAAATAAAAAATTAGGTTTGTATTCCATTTCCCAAATTTTGTTAAACAAATGCATAACAGGAAATGAGAATCGACCCAATTTACATTTTTTCATTTTCAAATTTCAATTTGTCGACCAATATCAAAGCTGAAAACAAGAATTGGATGGTTTCCCATTTCCAAACATCAAAAGGAAAACCAAATGGCCAAAAGGTACCCTGGTGATTTCTTAACATACCTACAAGTTAGACACTATTTACCTAGAAAATTAAAGCGACCGAGGTTAACCAAGGATTTATGTAAACATTGACATCTCTAATTAAATCTAGAACATCTAATAAAATCATATAAGAATTATATGACATCATGCGCTGTGCAAAGGGAGAGAGCACAAACTATGTGAAAGAAAAGTGGGAAAGAGAAAGGAGGTTTAGCATTTCAGAAGAGAACTGAAAACAAACATGTCAGACACGATAGACCACAAGTGGATCGAATGAATGGTGTGAATTTTCCTGGAAATACCCAATATGCTTTTTTACTTACACCAGCTCAGGAAAAGTGTCGGGGAACTGGTGATGCATGTTGGAGATGTGAGAAGGAAGGGGGAAATCATTGTCATGTCTTTTGAGCATGCCATGTGCTGGTTTGAAATTCACCAATGTACTCATAAGGTCTTTTCATCTGTTTTTCACTTATCAGTTGAAGCAATCTCTCTGGGTAATATTGCAGTGGACAACTTAAACCATAAAGACAAGAAACTGCTCTATATTCTGTTGGCAGCAAGCAAAAAAGTAATTTACAAGGAGATGCACAAATTGCTGTATATTTATGGTGGATTTACAACAGTCCCCCACTGTATTTTATAATAATTGTAAAATACTGCTAAATATTCATGCCTCACATGTAAATAAACAGTTAAAACAGTCATTTCACAAAAACAGTATATTACTATAACTGTAACAGCATAAAACAGTATTTTATGTCAAGCAGTCGAGATGAGCTAACGTCCTAATCAAATCTTGTCATTATCCATCAGCATCTTACAGATTACTGCAGGCTAATGTTTCTATTTTCATGACAGCTCTTCTTTACTGATCAAACCACTAATTTTTAGTGAAAAAATTTAACCAAACTGGCTTCCTTAACTTGACTTTGAAAAGCACAGCTGCTTTATATTTCAGCCAGAGAAGTCAAGGTAGACTTCAACAGAGCAGGTAAAGTTATACTTATCAGCTGAAATTGGTAGTGTCCAGTGTTGTTTTGACTGCATGATTATTGAACTGTTGACATTTCAGATGCTTCATTAAGTCTGTTTCTTTTGTTCAGGTTGCTAAATAGGGCCAAGTGAAGCAAGCTCTTTAGCTAGCTTTAGCTCAATTAGCCGTAGGTGTTGCTGACCTTCATAAAGTTATTTTTTTGTAAGATGTATGTGTCATTATCTTATCATTTATTGTTTAACTTTATAACTTCATTGCACACTAGTTTTCCAGTCTTTCAGTAAATACTTTTCATCCTTTTTACTCATTTGAAGTCAGCAAAAATGGCAGTAAAGACGATAATCTCTAATATGTCAGTTTCATTCTCTGTGGTGATAGCTGTGGTATCACAGTGGCTAAACCAAAATGGACCAGAAAAAAAAAAAAAAACAGTTGGCGGCATGCCAAGTGGTTTTACATCAAGCTAGCTACCTCCACATGGAGGTCTGCAGCAATAATATTTGTCTCCCCTCTTTGAAGGACCAACCAGTCCTGGGTGAGGTCTTTGAAAAATGTCCAGGAAAGTCATCACTGACATCCAATTTGTCACAAAAATCATGATATCACTGTAACCTCAGTTTAATTGTTGTGCTGCTTTTGACTTGAAAAGAGCTTTCTCTTCACAGGATGTTTTAAACTGGACTTTACTCCAAGAACCAGACCTTCAAATTCATTTTCTTTTTCTTATTGAAACAGCAAGTGAAAGTTCTTTAGGTAAAAAAAAATTAACTGTTCATCTGAGTTTGCACACCATAGTACCGCCACGATCAGGAGAGGTACAAGTTTTTTGTGGCTAAGTGAGCTCTGCCATGTAACAGATCAAGCCTATTATACCTGGCCTTTCAGAGAGTTGAGCATCAAGTTAATTCGTTTCACCTGATCTTCATTGACAGTGGAGAGGGAGGCAGATGCAGAGCCAGAGGTGATGAGTGGATTGTTCCCATCAGTATGGAAGGAACAGGTGAGCTGTTGTAACAGTGTGTACACAATCAAGCAATACTTCCAAATACATAAGAGGTTTTTCAACAGTATATTAATCAAAAACCTGCTCAGGAGCACTTTCACCTCAAAGAAACTTGGGGCATTCCTGCTCATGTTCACCTAAGAAAAAATCCTCAAGTCTGTGGACAATGATATTGTCATAAACAAAGTGGCAGAGACCAGTGCACTGCTCAGGCACTTATTAATGTTTCAGGATTGGTCATGTTTCTATATAAAGCAGATGATAGTGTTATGAGAAACACATTTTTTTAATTCTATATTTTGAATGTTTTGCTTAATTTTTAAGGTGGATATCTGTTAACACTTATTTGAAATATAGATTCTGAAATTATATATAAAGAAGACGTATAATGTTGGTGTGTTGAAATAAATTTTCATTATGAAGCAACCCTTACTTTCAATGAATTCGACATATTTTAGAAAAATACACTTAATGAAAGTGTTAACAACGGCACATTGTGTTGCTGCACTCTTCAGGCTGAATGTGAGCTTTGAACTGTTTTTTTAAATTCACACGGCGCAAATAGATTGTCTGAAGAGAAGGGAGGATTTAATACGCTTATGCTCCCTTAATATGTTTGAAAAGGCGTACGCCTTTTCAAACATATTAACGTTTCTTCTACAATGTATTTTTTTTTTTTTTCCTTTTATTTTTATTCAAAATGAAAATAAAAATAGAAAAAGATTAAAGCTGCAAGCAGTGTTGGTCAGGGCCTTGGGTTCAATGAAATACATTGAAATACTAATTAAATATACATTTGAAAAGTTTTAACAAAAACATTTAATAAGTTTTATTTTGTGTGGGGCTTTTACTTCAAAAGCCAACTAAACTGTAATCTAGCTAATCAATAAACATTATTAATGTCTGAACACAATAATTAATAGTTAACAATAGTTAAAATAATGAAAGGTTTTGACATTGTTAACTGAGTATTTCGGAAACATCTTAAGTGCTAAGTGCTAACTAAGACAAAGAGCTCATTACCATAGGTGATGGTAGGAACGAAGATCGATTGGTAAATCGAGAGCTTTCTCCCCCTTGAATTGCTGCCTTATCGTGATGGGGGAGTTTGAGTACTCGAATGATCCTAGGAGCTATGTTGTCGGGGGCTTTATGCCTCCAGTAGGGTCTCCCAAGGCAAACAGGTCCGAGGTGATGAGTCAGACAAAAAGCAGTTCAATATACCCTTATGGACAAAGATCAAAAGAGAAGCGAGACGTCGCCCGGCAGGGCGCAGCCGGGGCCCCACCCTGGAGCCA
>OMNM01030953.1:0-10611 GCA_900302745.1 Parablennius parvicornis
AACTGCACTGTTGGTTTGTGAGCAAGACCCTGAGCATCCACAAGCTCCTGCCTGAGCGCAGCTCTATGTGGCTGCTACCAATGGGCCATTCGGTCAAAAATTACCCCAAGGGGATCAATACATTTAAAATAAAAGTCAAATAAATTAAATACACGCAAACAGCAGAAATAAATGCTTTTAAGGTTGAAATACCTATCCAATGTAAGCTCTGTGATGGACTGGTGACATGTTCATGGTGTAGCTTTTCAGTATGCTGAATCAGCTGGAAATGCCTTCAACCCCTCCGTGACCCTGAGTTGAGTTGAATCGGTATAAAATATTACGTTTTTTTTTTTTTTTTTTACTCATCCACAATGTTAGGGAGCTTTGTCTCGAAAACTAGTATGTTTTTGCTCAGGAAATTAATCTGAGTGATTTATGACATCCTCTCTTTGTAAAAGTTACTCAGCTAAAAGCTCAGTGGTGTCTGCTGAAGACACAGGTACTTTTTGCTCAATATTCCATCCATTATCTATACGATTTCTCTTTTGTTTCGGCCATCTCTTTCTCAATCTTTCTCAACTTTAGGGCTATTAGCTAAAAAAGTGTTTCTCAACCCTCCCTCCATGTTTCAGATGTCCATAAAAGGTCACCTCTAACCTTAACCTTAACCTTAAACCTCAACCCTCTGCTGTCAACACAATCCTACAGTTTTCTTGGTACAAGGCGACCTCAGGCTTTGACCTACAATCTTTTACTCCCAAGTAACCTTCAAGTCACCTATTAATGCCCAGCTTTTCCGTGTTGTGTTGTGACACAACTACTCATAAGACATTTATTTAAAAATCGTTGTTCTCTTTGACATTTTTACTATTTTCTTGGTGGTTTGTTGGACCGGATTGGAGCCTCTTGCGGGGCCGTTTTTGGCCCATGGGTCTTATATTTCACCCTACTGACCTCTATGGATGTTTTTACATGAAGTTGACCTGTGTAACATTGGAGGGCTTATTTTCTTATCTTGACTATATCAGATTAAATACACTCGAGAGGTCAGAGGTCAAATACATTTAGAATGTAGATGCAATTGATCTCTCTGCTGGTGTGTCTCCTTGGATCTGAAAGCAAATTTTCCATCCTGATTCGTGGGAACTGCACAATTAAAATACTCCTGTGCTGTGTGAAATTACATCAGCGGTTGATACAAGATCACCTTAAATGAAGTATTACACACAAAAAGTGATATTAAAGATGTTAAAAATTCAAACTCAAAAGAGTCTTGTTATTTTTTCAGCTCTGCATACAGAAGCTGCAACAGAGGTGTCTTTAAATAGCAGGCAGTCACACTCTCCTCCTCAAACACAAAAGTACTGTGACAGTCTTCAGTAAAGCAGCCAGAGAATTCAAAGGAAACCATCTTTTGGAGGAAAAATATGCTGTCTGGAAAGTGGTTAGCCGTCGAGTTGAAGTGACCTTGACAGGTGATGCTGTGTAATGCACATCTCGCTTTCTCTCTTCTCTCTGCTGGTTTAATTTCAACGGTTGGTGGCTTGAAGTGAAAGCATCGAAAAAAGAAAGCAACAGGGTGCGAAGAAGGCCGCTTTCATGTCAGAACGGCTGTGCGTGCACATGTAAAGGGTGTGTGAATGAAAAAAAAAGGCACTAATGTGTTCTCTATATCATTATTGTTGCATGTTAATCGGATTGATTGTGGGAATGGATGACTAAGCTCTGCCAACCAATCCCGCCCCCCAAAAATTCTGCTGTATCTCAATCTTTTGATCTTTCTCTTTCTCTGTGCTTGGAAACAGTCATGAATGCTTACCAAAGCCATTCATCTCTCTGATCTGGCCTCACCTCAAACCAGCAGGTGTCTCGGCTGGTCCGACTGTGCTCTTTGATGCATTTCGGCGGCAGAAGCCTCTCCGCGCAGTTGTTAATTCAGCAGACAAAGACCGGCTTAGCGATGAGATTGCCTTTTAAAGGTAGGGAGTTCCTGAGTGTTTATATTGTCTGCGAGAGCCACAATCACAGCAGCTGGCTGGCTCAGTCACATGTAGGCAGGTATCACAAGCACAAAATCACATCCCAGCCCAATGTCACGCTCAATCCTACAGTAATACATAATTTTGGCATTGCTGCACGCTCTGGAGGGATTCTACTGTTGATATGCTAAAAGTGCTGTTTTGAATGCGCATGAAAATCAGATTTGCAGCATGCGTACAGTGATCTTACTTGATTAGAGTGAGCCCTTATTAAAATGGAAAAAAAATCAGTCTTCATCAGCATGAAGACGCTTGTTATTGTTTGAATTCGGGATGCACCAATTCGGTACTGATACTCATATCAATACTGATACTGATACCAGTATCAGTACTGAAACTGGTATCAGTATCAGATACTGCATTGCATAATCCCTGATACTTTGGATATTGTTTGCATACAGAGTATAAATTAGGCCTTCTGGTATTTAATATGCAGTTGTATCAGTATTCTCTTATAGCAAGAAGCTAAAGGTTAGTACTCATACTTGTCCTTCAAAAAAGTGGTGCATCCCAGTTTGAATGTATCATACATGTGTGTTCCTTCAGTTGCATCGTGAGGAGAGGAAAAGACGATTCCTCTTCGTGTTCTCTCACACTGTGCTACAGAGGAGGTAGCAGTCTAAAGATGTCGCTAATCAAAAGCTTAGTCAGGCTTTGCTGGATCCGTGTTGCTTGGAATCAGACAGGATGGTGGGAGAAGTGAAATATCCAATCTCACTGTGTTCTGGTCTCTCAGCAGCACTAACATTGTGCTTGCCATATTTAGGGCAGTGAAAATGAATTGCTTGGACTTAAGTGCAAAATCCAGTTAGAATTTTACGTGAATGAAGACGCAGACCCAGTACACAAGTTTTACATTTCAACATACGTGAGTTAAGCGCGATTCACAGTATAAATTAGGCAGAATGGCATTTTTAACATCCATTAGTGGAACTGACTAAACAAACAAATCGTCATGCAGTTGGAACACAATATTTTTTTATTGCTTTTTAGATATGTGTGTGTTGTAGCTCTGTGGCACAGACTTGAAATGTAGGATTACTGGTTACTTGAATGGACCTCCAAATTTAACTGCGGAGAATATACTGATTTGAGTTGAGAGTTTTCTCCTTTCTTAATTTCCATTCTGATGATGTTCAAATTGTTCAAATTACTGTTCTCTGTCGAGAAAAAGCATTAAGTAGTGATAAACAAAGCCAAGTTGTTTCTTTTGCATAGTAGGACATTAACAATCTCTTGATCGGTCCTGTTTGATGACTGAACAGGTTATGATGGCATGGTGGAGCTTAAAAGTAATAGTACATCAGTTTGCCAGAAATGTCTTCTAATGAAGAATTTTTGAACCAGTGTCTGCAAATCAATTCATCCAACCTCTATAGACATTTCATTAAAGTGGCACCTGACACTCGAGATTCACCTGTATAATAGAAATATCTAATGGTAATTTGGTCAGATTATGTTTAGGTAAGGTGAGTGAAGCACTTTTTTGTGTGTTTGTAGGTATACATTAATATATATGATACATATAATGCAATACAAAATGTATAGGGGTGTGTATGCAGTTTTGTATTCAGTTAACATGAAAAAAAAAAAATAAATTGTACCGCGACCAATTTTCAATGTGATTAAGTAACAAAATATATCAAAGAAGCTGTAATTCCAATGAAATTGGAAATTTTTTGTTTGTCTGTTTACACAACAACGGTTCTTGAAACCACTAAAAACTTTTCATAACAGCTCCCAATTGTGGACCTTTTTGAAAACACTCCAACTCCATCTGCATGGATAAGGGGAAAATGGAAATTTCTCTGAAACATTGCTAATGTGCATGATGGCCGTGGTAAATAGTTGTTCTGCACATGCTCAGATGGACAATAACAGCAGTGTTTGCCTCTAGAGTGGTAAGATTTCTAGTCCATTCTCCTGGTGCTTTTTGTAGTTTTATAGTTGAGTTACCCAGAATAGCAATATGACTTTGTCACCTTTCCAAACGAGTGGCCGTGTACTCACCATTGTGAATATTTATATTGTATCGTTCCCTGCGCGCCTTTGTATGTGGTTACATTAAAAAAGTAACAACGCCAACTTGTGGCCTGGCATGCTCACTACATCGTTTTTAGCGTTTCTGGAATTTCAATGTAAAAGGACATAGTTTTCAAGACGTTGCTGTGTAAATGCAAAACTTTTCTGAAACGAAAATGCAAAAACGATAACACAGCAGAACTGAGATTCAGACCTTTTGAGATTCAGTGTATTCACAGTGTATCTGAAAAAAATGCACAAAGCCAACACTTCATCAGGACACAGGGCTGTTAGAGTTCATTTTACTGGGACCTTTCAATCCCGACAAGGCGCTGCGCTACAAAGAACATCACCATGAGGTTCACCGGCTCGCTTGCCCGGTTCACAAACCTATTGACCATCCTGGGAATGAGGTGGAAAGAGCTGATTGCAGCATAGCTACCCAACCCGCAATTTTCAGCAATCATTTCACATGAGATAACACTCGTGCACAATGCAACAAGCACCTCATAGAAACACGTTGGGGCAGATTTCATGGAGCACAATGATGGTGAAATGTGGCAAATAAACTGGTAAGGTGGAATGAGTGAATTTGCAGCCACTCTCCAGTGCTCGTCTTTGTCACAGGCCCTGTTTCACCCCCATTCAGGCATTGGAGTGGTGAGCGGTGAGAGAGGAGGAGGAGGAGGAGATGGGAGAGTGTGAGACGCTGTGTGTATGAAGCAGCTGATGGTGATGGGGGAAATGAGGCTGAGAGAAATTTAACAAAGGAAGTTGCGATAGTGGATGATTGACAAAAATGACAGATTGTGATGGATGGTTTGATGGAGAGAGAGAGAGAGAGAGAGAGGAACTAAAGTGAGTGTGTGTAGTACCTGTTCAAGTGCCTTTGTGGGGACCAGCTTTAAATTCAGTGAGAACATTTTTCAGAATAGGAATGTTTTTTGTTTGTTTTTAATTACTATTTTTAATTGGTCCTTCCTTCCTCACACTCCTCTGAGAGTTTTCTGAAGCTGCTTCTGAAATTGATGTGTAATATCTATAAATGTATTTTTTGTGATTACACACTGTAAAATATCCTGATTTACTGTGGATATCTAAACAAGGTGCTTACATTTTAATTGGTTCTAATGGTTTTTCTATTATGATTCAGTATGCATTTTGTTGATTGAATTGGACCCATAGGTCATATTGCTCTTGAACTATTTTAATTTTTTTAAAGCTTATTGCTGATGGTAGTATCTTCCACTTTGCTGTGTGGAACTGTGTGGGTCAGTTTAGAATAAGAGGCTATGAGAGTTTGTTAAAGCCATATTTACGTTGTCATTGTAATGTTACCCAATTTAAATTTTTTGCTTTTATGTGGCACAGGCCGGATCTGCTTGTGGACAGTGTAAGCAGGAAAAACATGCATGCATTCAGATATTTTGGAATCAGATACAGGCCTTATTCATATGTGGAAATTAATGTGCCAATGCGACCACTGAGTGGATTTTTTTAATAATGCATCTTGAACGTCACCATATCTGCGACCACCTGGCTTATTTTGTCACATAAATTGTGAAAAAAATATGTGTAATGTGTATACAAAGAAATTGTAGTTGCAGTCGTCAAATCCAATCCGAGCATCAAGACTTAGTGTAAATATAGCCAATTAATTCATTTGTTTATTTTTGAGGTACCATGTACAAAAACCATTAATCTTCAAGAAAAGATGCTTTGTACCAGATTTAGCTGTGGCTACTTTCGATCTGCAGTCCCCAGGGGAAAAATGTGTGTGCGTGTGTTTGTGTTTCCATCAGTAGTGAAAGTGCCTCCATGACAGAAGACGGTTCAAGGCTTCGTGACAGCTTTACTGAGGCAGACAGCAGTTAGGGTTATTAACCCTGCAAGTGAATGCATGTGAGTATGTGCAATTGTGTTTGAGTGAATGAGGCTGGAGCTCCGACTGGGCAGTTACAGTAAAATTACAAAGTCTTGAGCATTGACTTTGTGCATGGGCAGGCTGGTCTTTTTGTGTGCATGTGAGAAAAAGAGAGACTATTAATCAATGGACATATTGACAGTTATTGTATTTGTCAAAGTTTTAAATGTTGAATCGCAGCTTTGCTCCTGTGCATTGCAGCCTGTTAGTTTCTCTCTCTCTCTCTCTGTGTGTGTGTGTGTGTGTGTGTACTTAAAGTATGAGCAGCACATTATCTTCATGTTCCCGTGTGTGGCCATGCTATTTACAGTCCCTTATTGTGTGGAAAATACAGTGACTCAGCAATTTCCGCGACCTCAGATGATCAATGCAACTAATTTCTGTTACAAAACCGCAATGAATCTATTTTTTCTTTAAAGCCTCCATTGAAGCTGTCTGGGTTTTGTCTTTCCCATTGTTTCGTCTTGGGTTTGAAACGTGTAGGAGCCATGCGTTTATTTCAGCTACTTGTCAAGTGTGAGCACCGAGTGTTTATCAGACCAAACCGCTCTCCTGTCATTTACTTAAAAGCCAAATCCATCATCCAAAAATAAGCTGAAGTCTGTCCTCCACTGGGAACTGACACACGAAAATGAAAACTGCTTTTTATAGTGGAATTATCCGACGGAGCTGTCGATCAAGAAGGGCGATGATGTGCAAGAACTCCGAGCGTTCTTTGAGTCTTCGCTTGATAAAAGCAGAAACATGGGCGTTTAGAAATATTATGGGATGTGTTTAAAGTAGGGTTGCACAGCATTCTTATGTATTTTGTCATAATTGTTCAAGAAGACTTTTGAAAGGCTCATTTATCAGTGTTCTTCGCCTTGGTCCTCGAAACCTCGGCCCTGTCGATTTTAAATGCCACACCACTATATTCACTAAGATGTGTCTCAGCTGGAGGACTTCTGGAAGATGACACAGAATCACAACCCACTGAAATGCTGTTGCACTGTTCCAGGCTCAAGGATCCTTCTGAATCTGACAAAAGAAGAAAAGAACATTTCTGGCAGAGAAGTTTCGAGCATGCATCAGGTGTACCCTCAGCCACTTTAAAGTCCCATCAATTCTATACATGCATACAAGGCCCAGAACCTTTTCAATACTGCACACAGACAACATAAGGATTCTCTTCCTGCCGCAGCAGCAGCTGCTCATGCTGGAAATATTTTGTCATTTTTAAAAGAGGAAATAAAAGAAAAAAAAGCTTCTTCCTTCTTTCTTCCAAGATATTTACACAATGATAATGTTGCCCTATTTACATGACCTTTCTGATTTCAGTGTCTCCAAGTGCCATTGTCATGTCTCTTGATAATGTTGTTGGATTTAAAGACACAATCATCAAACATACTCAAAACAACAATCTTCATGCTAATAATATGATGGTTCATGATACTCTATAAAGCAGCTCTTTCCAATAGGGGGTGGGGGGGTCTCAAAGTTTACAATGGCAGCAAAGGCTTTATCGTGTTAAAATCTTTACTGTGAAAGATATATAGTTGATTTGGTTGACTTATCTAACAAAGGATGTGTACCGGGGTGTCAACATGCATTCTATAGATATTAGTCAGGACAAACAGCTGGATTTGGAACTGTAATATAACAATAATAATAATAATACCCCAGACTCCTTGACAACGGACATTCTTTATTATCAATCTGCAGACTCTTGATCTAAAAAACGGCTGATTACCTTTGATCATGTGCCTCCGAGACTAAAAAAATCAAGGGTAGAATACAATTATGTCCATGTTTCACGTGTGGGCCATATTTTTTGGTATTTGAAGTTGCAGAGAGAATATCCGGCTGCAGTTGAACTGCAGGCCGTAGTTTGAACACTTCTTGGTGACTACCTGGACATATTACCAGTTACGACTGGGCTAACATTTATTCATTGTCATTTAGTCATTGTAGTATTTTTTTTTCGTGTGCTCACTGCCACTCTCCACTGTTATCTCTATGCTACTCAGTAACAAATCAGGTTTGTCAAGAACCTTTTAAAACTGCTCTTTAAAGCACGACTCAGGTTTGTTGAAAAGTTCAGCTTGTGTTTGTGATATGTCATTTAAAATGGCACTCAAGCAATTTATTTTACTAAATAAATGATTCCACAACAGGTATGACAACACACACAAAAAAGAGTAGTATTTACCCAAGCTTAGAGAAACTTAAAATGGCACATTGTTATGAACCTGATCTGCCATGTTTCTAAATAGATTTTTAGTAATTTACAACTGACACAAATCGGAGGGCTCCTGCAGAATTCAGTAATTCTAAGCTTTTCTCTGGCAGCCTTTATTTTTCCCTCTCGGTTTTCCTCATGCATCAGTGCTACCAATAATTTCCAAATAGCCGAGGGTCATTTTGTGGCTCATTATTTTTCAAAGATGCTGAAAACACGCACCGGGACTTCTGCAACTCAGCAGATGCTGTTTGTCTTGTATGCTACATCCCTGACACAGGGTGGTGCACCTGCTCTGTCAGGTGAGTCTTCACCCCCCACTGTGGAAAGTTTGCCAACCGATCTCAAGACGGAGCTTCTCGCTGCACTACGCAGCGACATTGCTGGCATTTTTAAGACTAAGGTTCACCTGGCTTGAAATGACAACCTGTCATCTGTCAAAAGTGAGCTGCAAGCAATGAAAACGGAGCTGACGTGCAGCATCGCTACCATCCAGTCTGATGTGAATAGCTTGAAATCCACTGTTGGTGACATTGAACACTCTCTATCCCCCTGCATTGATAATGTTATCACACTGAGGGCCAAATTGGAAATCCTCGCCTTAGTAGTTGAAAAGTTGGAGAATAAATGCGTAGATCCGAAGACAAGAACACGTCACAACAATGTCAGAATCATTTTGATCCCCAAGGACTCCGTGGACTTCTCCAGACCTGGCACTATTTCCATACTCCTCAAGGACGCACTTGGTCTGGAAGGAACCATTGATTGACTGTGCACACTGTACACTCCAGCCCAAGCACTGATCAGCTGAGGAGCCCCGCACCGTGGTGGCCTGCCTGCCTAACAACACTGACTGTGTCAACATACTGTGCTGGGCCAGAGAGTTGAAACAGATTAAATTTGGGACTATGACCATCTCCTGCTTCCCTGACCACACTGTAAAAACAGCCCAAGTCTGTGCTTTGTTTGATAATGTTCAATGTCTGCTCTGTGAGGTCCCTGGTATACTGTGTGGATTTCTGTATCCAGCTCATCCCACATCACACATTGTATCAGAGGCAGTACTGACAGATTTTATGGAAAATGGCAGCCTGTCTTCTGTTATTTTGCTTTCTTGAAGCCTTTGCCCCCTGACTAACCCCCTCACCTCTTACATATTCATCCATTTGAATTTTTATATTTATATTTTAAAGTTTTATTATTCATCTCCTTTTTTAAAAAATTATTATTTATCTTTTTATCTATATATTGTTTTTGTTTTTATTTTTTATTTACTTTTTTGCCTTAAGTTCTGTTTTTAGTGGGCGGGTAATTTTCTTCCCTGAAGGTGCAAGCGGATTTTAGAGATTCGGGAAAACAGTAGTTTCTCAAGTTCCTCCAATAATATGCTCTATTTTTAATGACCTTTTAATGTAAAAGTCTTAACTCTGTTACAATTTCCTTTGCTATTATAAAAAAGGAAAAAAAATAAAAAGAACAGACAAACAGAAACAGTAGAAAACATTAAAATGTAAGTGAATCAAATAAATAAAAATCAATAACAAAAAAGAAATTAAATTCTTTTGATGCTTTGCAATAGGAGTTTACATTGTTGTCGTTTATTTGTTTGATGTGGGTTTTAAATTGATCAACTAAATTAACATTTTAAATGTAAACAATGTTCTAGCATTTCCTATTTAATCCTTGTACAATTGTGTTGTTCTTTGCGACCCTCTTAGCCTCGTTTACGCGACAGTGTTTTAAGTGAAAACAGTTGGTTTCAATTTTATTTCAGAAAAGTTTTGCATTTACATGGAAATGTTTTAAAAAACTATGTCTGTGCATACAGAAATGGCAGAAACGAGGTTAACAATGTAGTTAGCATGCTAGGCCACAATTTTGCAAGGTTGATTGTTTTTGTAATGTACTATGTGGAGACAGAGCCTGAGCATTTTCAAAAAGTTGTGTTTTCCTGTATTTCCACTGAGATGGAGTGACAGCATTTTCAAAAGGTTCCGCTTTGGGAGCTGGTTTCAACAAGTTGTGTGTTCAGTGGCGTTGAACACCGTTGTTGTGTAAACTGACCTGAAAACGCAATATATGTTTTGCATATTCACCTGAAAACATTGTCATCAGAACAGGGAATTAGTTCAAAGTAATTTTAAAAAAACAGCGTGAGTTGGTTCTTCCACCTGTTTGGAGTCTAACCATCAAAGTAAAATCTCAGGGATGCATCCTTGTGATTGAAACAGGCTCAGCCTGCTTGCTGTGGTGCTGAAAGTGTTCATATGTCCTTTTTTCTGAACACCCGACCCACTTACTCCCCTATTCTGTTTTCTCCCCAGTATCACAGTCCACTTCCATCCACATCCATTTCAACTTCATTTTGCTATTTGCTTGTTTTTTTTTCTTTGATCTCCTGAAAGATTGTTTTTTTTTTTAGGTGG
>OMNM01030953.1:14794-24794 GCA_900302745.1 Parablennius parvicornis
TTTTATTATTGACTATATTTGTCAAAATGTTCAAAAGAAAGATATACCAAAACTCAAAAAATATGTATAAATTCATATTGTTAGTAAATCAAGAATCTACACCAGCTGGAACATACTGTTTTGTATATGTGGGTGTAGTAGCACTACAAATGGAGGTTTATCTCTTATTTATGAAATGTTATATTTTTTGCTTTTGATATTCTCAGGAAAACATGGACTGGCAGTCATGACACTCTTATAGGCTATCGGTTTTATTGTCACAAGGCACATGTGCTGAAGAACTATATACTACTATTTACTACGTGGTCCACATGCGCAGTAGTTGCAGCATTTTTCTAAAAGTTGTGTTTCCCACCTTGGGAGCTGTTTTCTAATGTTACATTTTCAGTGGCTCTTAATACAGTTCTTGTGTGAACAGACATTGAAAACAAAAAAAGTTTATTGGTTTCACATGTAAAAATGCTGCCACAATGTATATTCTTCCTATACCTTCTGTCTCCTGTGCCCTTCTTCGTCACACCAATCTCATGCATATCCTCATCCATAAATGTCCTCACTGGCCTTCCTCACTTTCTCTTCTGTGGCAGCTCCATCTCAAGCATCCTTTTCTTCTCTTTATATAACCATCATTTCTCCTGACCAGTCATGGAAAAAAAACAAAAACCTTTGCAACCTTGTCTTTCTTTCTCTCTTTCCAGCCAAACACTTCAAAGTGAGCCATCCCTCTAAAGGGCTCATTTTGAATTCTGTCCATAGTTCGTAATCTCATGACACATCACAAAGTCTTTTGCAAACATCTTAATCTGTGGAGACTCCCGCATGCTGAATGTTTGAACTCAAATTATTATATTCTTGCCTTGTCCCCGCTTCCTATACATTTCATAGCCATACCTTCTAAACCATTTATGGTATCCAGAAAGTTTAAAAGGTATTGGAAAGTGGAGTGCCCACAGATGACTCTTTACTGTGGGCCAATCACATGTGTTTATCATTACAGTCAGACAAAGAAAGTTAAATATATCTTGGAAGATAGTACAAAAGTATAGTTACTCATTTTACAATAGACTTGACTCTGATGTCATATTTTGACATTTGTATTACCACTATGACTTCAATTTCCACTTTTTTTTTTTTTTACTCTTCCCTGAATATTTTGTGTCATTTCGGATATTTTCACTTACTGTTTTTTTTTTTTTTACTGAAAATGCCCTTTATTGTAGCACTTTTACTAATGTGTCAGTCTTGCACAGCCAAAACCTTCAAAGACCAATTATAAAATCATTTTTTACAGGCACTCACTGCCAAGTATCTCTCTGGTTGATTTGTGTTTCTGCCAAACACCAAAAATGAATTTTTGCAGGTGTATCCAGTCTGTAGCCGCCTCTGTGACAAAGATCTTGCATTTCCTGTAACTGCATCTCAATTAAATTGACTCCATATTTGTGAGTGCTGAAGTGTCTGCAATGAAATGTGGTTTTTAGACAAGGTAATTATTGAATGTTAATGTATTCAAAGGGAAACGCTTGGAGGAATAAATAAACAAAACCTGGGTTTGCTTTTAAAAAAAGCTTGGGGGGATGATAGCCTAAAAATGATAGTGTTACATGATAGTTTCATAAGGTAGCAGTGTTATGGATGAATTTTAGTTGGCCAGCTTGATTTAAAAAAATATTAGTGTTAGGTAGGGACCATGCAAATTTTGGAGCTTGTATCATTGTTGGCAACAATATAAGATTAAGTACCCCCGATATACAGATTTGTAATTGTGCAATGTATTAGATTTACTGAGGTTGAAAATTGCAGTCCCCTAGACTTTCCCATCTTGATAGGCAAAAAACTAAATTCTTTACCAGAATGTGAGCATTGCGAGAATTAACTCAAACTACATTGATGTGTATGTCTCATTTTGTGGTAATTACATAGCAATTTGTAGTCACATATAATTTTTAATTATTATTCCCAGTGTTGTAGTCACCCGAGACCAAGTTTATACCAAGACCAGAGCATCCAAAGGGCAAGACTTAACTCTCTGGGGTCAATTACCTGATTCGTTTTTGTTTGTTTTGTTCTTAGAATTTTTGATTTACATTTGTATTTCACCTTCATAATTGTTTACCCTGTCTTGCCTGGTTTAGTCCAGGGGTTGGCAACCTTCAACACTCAAAGAGTCATTTAACCTCACATATGTTAGGGTTAGGGTTAGCTGAACTGAGTTAGCATCACTAGTATGTTAACTAGCCAGTGAGATAGCAACATCAAAATGCGAAACGCTGCACAGGGGCAGACAGATAATCCACTCCCCTAGTCAATGTGCTCACACCAGTTTTTCTAGATACTTGCCAAACCTAGACATTAGCTTCAAGCTTAAGGCGCACCATGGAGCTCCAGCGTGCCCACAACGGAGTAAATATCTTACCTCTCAAGGAACTGTTAATCCCAAAATCTTTATCTTTATGCAATTTGTGTCAGTAGTTTTTGCGAAAAGTTGGTTACGTACATACATACAAACCAGTAAATACATACAGACAAAAAAATGACCTTCGCCCCAACTTTCGTTGATGAGGGTAATATTCATCATAAATGGCTTTGATAAATGGAAACCCTTAAACCAATTTCAGTAGAGTCATTTAGGATTAGTCAGGATTCAGATCTATGTCTTTATCACTCACACTAATAAAACAACACATACTAAGGAGTCTTCCCTTGTTCTGTTTTTTACAACACCCCCCCTCCATTGGTCCAATTAAACTCTGTTAAAGGCTTCTAACTGGTGCAAAAGTAAAATTTTGTTCTTGTACACCCACAGAATTAAAGAAATTTGTTTGGTCAAAGAGCTAGTGTGCTTCGACCAAGGCCTGTTTTGACATCCATTTTAAAGAGATTTGTGAGAAGCTGGGGAATGCTTCAGGGTCGGGCAGATATAACTGCCTGCCCTCGGTTTTTCAGATCTGTCACTTTGCAATCTTCTTGGTATTACACAGGCAGAAATGGCTTCCCCCTTCTTTTTTTTTTTTTATCACTTTTTAATACATGTCAATGTCAGTACTGCTTGTTTCAGGTTGGTTCAAAGAAAGTTCACGGCAAAAAAAAAAACATTTTCACGTGAAAATATTTATTATAAGTATATTTTTAAGTAAAAATATGGTCAATGGCTGTATGTTGCCTAATTAAAAGCAAAACGGTGAGATGATGTGAAGCCACATATAATTTTCCATCCAGAACCCCATCAGTGGTTGGACAGGACTTTCCATTTCCAGTCCTCTCCTTATGTTCCGCTCATTAATGCCATGCTGTCCAGCTCAGGTGGATCTCAGACACTTTAACCACCTGCAAGAATAATTTGAAATGTCTGCACGTCTGACAGACCAGTGGCCTGTCCAAAATTCCCTCTCCACCAAATAGCATGTGAACCTCTCAGACAAGAAGAAAACTGGAAGAGAGAGTGAATAAATGAAGGGCGATGTTCAGAGAAGTTTGCCCAGGTCAGACTCGAGCGAAGGCAGCTGGTTGTGTGAGCGCGTCTCTGTCCGAGGTGCTGAATGTGGTCACAGCCAGATGAGCTCAGCATCTGTCCATGGTGCTGAAATCCAGCGAAGCGCTCTCGGCGCCCAGAAACGCAGTGCAGATGTTGCCAGTCAGAGTGTGAACCGGAGGGAAGGCGTGAAAATGTGAGAAGGCTGCTCTTTTTAGAGTTACACTATTTTCACACGTATGGGGACTTAGTCTGTAGATTATTGTGTTTTATGGAGTATGGCTGGTTTTTGAGGCCAAAAGTTGTCGGCTTGTGATTTTGTTCCTTTATTTTTCATTTTAGACAATTTTTACCTTCAGAAATGTAGTAATTTTAAGATTCCACTTATTATTTTCCACTTGAATGACATGTAATGCATGTACCATGTGGTTTCTTCATTTTTCAATACAAGTTGGCTTTTATTTCACTTTTTTGCCCATATTCAGAAAGATATCGTTCAAAATCAACAAAAACGTTTTTTTTTTCTTGTACTTTATATCCTGACAGTCTCAAAATGTGATAAAATAATTAATTTTGACAGTATTCTCCCATGTAAAATGTGTAAACATGTCAAATAGGCAGGGTTGGGGCGTAACGGACTACTATGCCATTATTTGAGTCGTCCAGCTCCTTCTGGCCGAAGAAATTAGGTTCGACTGTGCAGATCGTCCGGGCCTAACTATGTTGAAAACGCCACTTCACAGACATGTGGCTGCTGTGAGGGGGTGTGGCCTGCTGTGAGGGGGCGTGACCAGCTTCTCCTGGGAGTGAACAGGAACAGTCCTGCCGAACAAACATGTTACTGAGTTTTGATAGTTCAAAGCTAAGTGTAATTTGTGTATGCTGTGTATACGATTTGTCAATACACTGAGCAGATGACACGTTTTATTCTTTCTTGTCTTTATTTTTTGTTTGTATCCAAATCCAAGTAATCCAAAAGTAACTAAAAGTACTCTGGTACATTGCTTCTTTATTTTAGTACTTGGAGAAAGTTACTGATTGAATTTTTTGACAAGTAACTTGTAATTGTAATGGATTACAGTTTTCAAGTAACCTTCCAAACCCTGAAAATAGGTATGTTAAAAAAAGTGAGCAAAAGAAAAGATATCAATTCAGAGTAAATACCCTTTTTATGTCTTGATACATTTGAAGTTTCTGACATTCATTGTCATGCAAAAGTAATTGTGCAATCAAAATAGTTCAAATAACCTCTACAGTCTATCTTTTTGGCTCATTTCTATTATATCAAGCATTCTTATCAAAACTTTTACGGTGGTTTGTAGTATACTGGATGCATTTATTTCCTCCATATCCAGCGCTCGTTAGTTTTATTCCTCGTGGAGCATGAAATGTAGCCACTGCACCAGCTAAACTATGTGACTGAAATGCTGAGTGTAATTTATTACAGGGACCTTTAATAGGGTGAATGCAGTTTAAAAAAACAAAACAAAAAACCAAACAAAAAACAAGCATCTGGCAGATTTGTCATTTGTTTAGTCATGAACAGTAAAAACCTTGAGTTTATCATCTTCTATGTCAATACAGATAGATATAACGCACTCGACATTCTGAAAATTTGCTGTTAAAAGGAGCATAGGGCATCCATAATATAACAGAGTCAAGTTTTTTGAGTAAAATTACTTTTTAAATGAACAATGTCAGACCTGTGACTTCAGTTTAGCCATCAGCTTTCACTGTAAACACATTATACTGTGTTTAAAATCTCAAGGAAGAAGAAGTTGGATGGAGCAGTGTAGGGCTCAATGGACTGTTGCCCCTTTTAATTGTTTGTCTTTGTGCCTGCTCTTTGCAGCATCAGTATTGGCAGAAGTGTTTCACACTGTTAAGTCAATTCTTAAATAGTGTGGACCCTACTGTGGTGAAGCTTCTGTGGAAACCTTCTTACCTTTTTTCTCATAGGACTACAGGTCATCTGTTGATTGTCTTGGATGATCTTTTGCCAATATTACACTTTGAAAAGACAAATTAAAGCTTGAAAACACTACTGTTTTATGATCCAAATGTGGAAATCAGACTGTTGTACACGGTGTGTACTTTTCCACATGATGCTTGAAGTGAATTAGATTGTCTAACTGTACTGAGAACAGTTTTCAGTAATCATGTGCCTATTTTATCATTTGTGGGATGTCCCTGGAACTACCAATATGACTTCTCATGTTTTTCAACAGCTTGAGAGTCATAATGTTTAAATACAATCTCAGCCACGAGAAGAACAATCATAGAGTGGACAGACGTTTGCTATTGTGGCCGCTTTCAATAATTCAATACAATTTCATTTCTGTAGCACCAAATACAAAACAGTAATTTCAAGGGACCTTTACAGAGAAAAGCTCAACAATTCTGCATGAAAAAAAAGAGGAGATGGTGGAAAAGAAAAGCTCCTTTTTTAAAGGAAACCCCGCTGAACCAGACTCAGAGGTGGAGACTTTCCGCTGTTCTGCTTGCCGTTAGTTGACAGAAGAAGATTTAAGGATGGACAGACAGATTGTGGGTGGGGATTCAAACCTTAGTTCAGTAGGGGGGGTAGGGATTCGATAACAGAAGCCCAACTCTTGAGGAGGAGAGCTACAGACATCTTTCTACACTTCCATGTTAAAGGTTTCTGCCTTCTTCTCTCGCACTCAGCTCCTGTCAGCCCATAACCCAGCTTCTCAAATATTTAATGTTCCTGGAGTCCAAATGAAAGTGGACCCTACAGCTTTGTCGCTGCTAAATCAACAGGAGCGTCGACGGCTGTGTTGTCTGTGTTGATGACTTTCTTTTATTTGTTTTAAGGTTCCGGCTGAGTTGCGTGTGTGTGTATGTGTGCGCATCTTTATGTTAGAGTTCAGTCTGTGTGTGAACCTTTGCCAAGTCGCAGATATAAATAAAACATAGCCACAGCGGATACTGTGGCTGAGGCACGCCGCGGGCTCTGGTGGATGTAGCTGACAGTTGAAGTGTGACTCTCTTTGAATCTGTGTGTGTGTGTGTGTGTGTGTGTGTGTGTGTGTGTGTGTGTGTGTGTGTGTGTGTGTGTGTGTGTGTGTGTGTGTGTGTGTGTGTGTGTGTGTGTGTGTGTGTGTGTGTGTGTGTGTGCACTGTAAGAGAAGGTTAAAGCCACTATAGCTTCATGCATACAGGCATTTGCTGAAGTGTGTCTGCACGTGTGTGTGTGCCTTCACCCTTTTTAATGCACCGAAGCTGTCTGAATAGTTGGGTGATGCAGCTGTTTTTGTTCTTCTGGCTCATGTGCTCTGGAATGAGTTGGGTGGCGCTGCTATGAGTGTGTTAAAGAGAGATGGTTGAGGACGCTTGAAGCACTTTACTTAAAATTCTGCATTTTATGCAGCTGAGCTTCAACCTGAAGGAACACACACTCATACACACATAAATAACATTCAAAGTACCGACATGCTTTCCCAGGACTGCAAGATGGCAACTTTGTTGCTACCAAATTCATATTCAGCAGGAGAGCGCGTTCAGCAGTGTGCGGCTTTCTGCATATTCAGTGCTAAACACTTTATTATTGGCCTGCTAACTCATCTGTACCTGCTGAAGACGTACGCAGGCAAGTCGGCATAGCGGAGTGAGGCTTTAGGCTTTGCTGAAGTAGCACTCGGCATTTTGAAAGGAACAGCGTCTTTCCTTTAAAGTGTCCCGATGACATGACTGGTGTTGAGGGTTTGCGATCTCGGTGGAGGATTGTTTCATATTTAATGTTTCCTTTTTTCAATCAGTGCGCTGCAGCCAAGAGCAGGATTTCCATTAAGTGTCGTCTTCAAGGTGAGGCTGGGTGGAGTTTTAGGATCAGTGATTGCTTCAGCGGGGGTAAATCTCCTGGCTTTTGCAGGGATTGAAGGCGTGACCTTTTGCTTTCAGTCAAACTTTGATTCAGGTGAAGTCAGTTCCAGTTCAGAGGAACAAACCTTTTATTTAAACTCCAGGAGATTTCTGACGAGAAACTGTTTGGATAATAATCTTACGGACTATGCTGCCGGTGTATTATTTGTTTTGTATCCGAAAGAAAATCCAAAGTATGGCGTTAGTATGTGTCGCACATTGCTGTAATGTAAAAGTCATTGTGAAAAGGAGGGGGATAGTTTTACCTCAGCCTGTGTCTATTAGAGATTCAATCTGCTATAATTGTTGATATATACCAAAATATTCAGGTTTAACCGCCAAGAAAATTGCCAATTGTTGAATATTATATGAATTACCATTTCAGCGTATTCGAAGCGTTTGAACTAGTTTATCGTCTGCTGGACACCCACTGCACAAGTTATGCAATTGCTACATCACATTCACTGGCGGTCGGCAAAGCAAGAATTTCATTGTACAGGGAAACGTGTTTCTAACTGCACATATGACAATAAACACTTTGAATCTTGAATCTATCTGTAATATAAACACTAACACCCCAGTGGAGCCAATGGAAATGCAACCCAAAGGTGGAGCTTTTTGAAAAGACGTCCATGTAAACAGGTAAAAATGCTACTTTTTGGAATGCTGCAACTGAGCAACATGGCCATAGTTAACAGTTCTTCTGGACTTGCACAAAATGGACATGGACAATGACAACAATGTCGGGTTCTATAGTGACATGACTCAAGTCCATATTCTTAATAGTTTTTAGGAAGTAAGTAGCTTTATTATATTACGTGAAAATACAATGACATTTTGTTTGGCAGCATCTCTTGTAGCAGCATCACAGTCACAGAAGAATATATTATAAAGTTAAAATGGTTAAAAGGATACATAAATGATAAAGTGCTGTCTCAAAGACTCATGATTTCTAGATTTGCCTCTTCGTTTATAATTGAGTCACTGTAATAACAGTCCAATGTGGTTGTCTGTCCGTACAAATGTCCGTGTCCTTGCCATTGTTAATGTTTATAATGTATTATTTTCTGCATGCATGTGTGTGTGTGTGTGTGTGTGTGTGCTTTCATTATAAAAACAAACAAAAGCACCCACTAGTGGCCCAACATGAAAACTACAACTTCCAGCCGTTCTGTCACTTCCACATATACAGACATTATTCTATAAATGTTGTCATGTAAGCATGAAACATCTGAAGCAAAACCGTAAAAACAATGTGGTTTCACTTGAATTGTTATCATATCTTCATCTCAGTGAAAGTGTTGAAACATGAGAAATTAAGGCATATACAGTATTGTGGTCCCATTTTGCCCAAATCCTTAAATGCATAAACAACTTGGGCCTGATATAAAAGTTTTTATTTATAAAAATTACATTCGGTGTTCTCCAGATAGTAGGATTTTTGCGCATTTGCCCAAATTAATTAATTATTGTACAATGCATATTGTGATTCCCTATGTCAGAATACATTTTTCTTGTATGATATTTTTTATTTAATCTGCTTTTAACCGGTTTAAACTGGTGGGGAAAACCAGCTCAGTATTCACTGGAGTTTAGCTGTTAGTGGTGAGAGGCATTACTTCACCTGGTCTTTTGTTTGCAGACTTTATTATCAGATATGTTCTGTGTTTTACCGGTTTTTTTCACATTTCAAATTTGTTTGTTGTAATTAACATGACAGCTCTACCAACCATTTGTATTCTCATGTTTGTGCACGATGTCACTCTTAATGCTATTCTTAGTAAACAAGGCAAATTCGAAGTGCAAACTATGTGCATGAGAGAGTAATTTAGCACATTTTTGTATGATCTTAGTGAATTGGGCGCCTTGATTTGTGCAGTTTAACAGCACCTATAATTCTTTCCTGTCAAAGTAGGCTGTTAAAATATCAGTCAAATAAACCAGCGTGTGATGTGTTTCTGTTGTGTATATTTTGATTTTGCTAGTTATATTTCATCATTAAAGCTGATGTGGTGACTTGATGTCAAATGTGTTTGACTGCAAATGTGTTTGTGTCATTACCTTCGTCAAAACGAGAATGTTTGTGTATATGATTACAACCTGATTATGTGTGTGTCAGAGTAGGTGTGGAAACGTATGTCACTTCAGCCCTTTGTCTCATCATCTCTTCTATCTTCTTCCTGCCACGTCAAAAATAGCACATGACAAGATGAGCTCGGAGCCATAAAGTGTTCCTCCAAGTGATTCTCACAGTGTCACAGTGACCCTGATGGGATACATGCAAATAATTAGCTACATTTCTTATGGATTGTAATGTGTCTGAGACTGGGTTGCTGGAGCCAAATACACCGTAGCTGTGATTAGGCAAAAGCAAGGATAGACCCAGCATCACTAACCACTCCATTATAGTAGAGAGACAATCATACCAATGGGGAGGGTTTACAGCCAAATAGTAAGTAGGTAGTGTGACTTTGGGACTGTCAAAAGCTCAAGTACTTTTATATAAAGGCATGCATGCACAATGGAAATATGGAAGCTCTAATAAGTAAGTACTAAGGCCCTGTTAACATGACAACTTTTTAAGTGAAAACGCCTCTTTTTTGCGTTTTCGTTTCAGAAAAGTTTTGCAGTTACAGAGCAACGTTT
>OMNM01030954.1:0-14050 GCA_900302745.1 Parablennius parvicornis
TTCAAAAATAGTTTTAGATGATTGTGGCAAAACTTTAAAGTTTCCTGGAATTAAAAAACTCTGAAGCAAAGTGGAAAACAAACAAGTGTGTACAAGAACGTCAAATGTAGAAAGAAGAGCAAAACCTGAGTTTCCTTCAGAAAACGGTCAAATATTTCGACCTCTCGAGTTGCTCTCAGCTGCAAACAGTTTGAAAAGCCCGGGATGAAATTGGCCTGTGAGCAGAAAAATGTAGCGAGAATTCAATCTACTGCCACAGAAAGGAGGCGACCAAGGCTGCTGCCATTGTCGGCGCCACTTCTCAGCATGTGGCGCCAACACAACCTTCAGACGATGTCAGCCGGGTTGTTTTCCTCTCCTCAAGGCCACCGTGGTGGAAAGAGTTAATAAAATCTGTTCATCATGTGGTGCCATCACGCAACACGGTTTCACATGCTTAAGCACATTATTTCTATTGCAATTCAAATATAAGAATCTGGTGTGAACGTATCATTTTGTTGAAGTTCCAACAAAAAGTCAATTCAAATTTACATTCATATTTCCCGGAGGAGGCAGCGGTGGAGGACGGCGGCTTCTCGCTGGTGGATGTTTGAAGGTTTTCGCTGGATTCTCACAGTAGTTAAAGGAAAGGTTTTACACAAATTACAAAACCAAATATTCTCTTCTGTCTTTGGAGACAAACAACTGGTTCCAGTCTCGCTCGTTGAGGTTCTGAGGCCTTCTCACCTTCTGCTAAAGTAATGAAAGTAAATGGAATCACGTCTGTGGTGATTAGAGACATCTGAAAAACCACAACAACAAAGCTTTGTTTTTTAGTCTTCATTCACACTGCAAGGAAATGGACCCCATTTCTACCGGACCCAGACCTCGTTCATATGAGGAACCAGTTCTGATGTTTTTCTACATCGACTGCTTCGTCATTGACGTGTGACTGACTTCACTGATAAGCTCCGGAGGAAGCGGCACCTCCAAAATAAAAGCTATGTTCTCTTTTTTCCTCATCCCCCTTCTTCTTTCCCCCTCATGTTGTCTAGATTTTGTCACTCGTATTTAACAACCACTTGAAAATGGATCTACAGGCTGACCTCCGTTGTCAGATATGGTGGTATCCCCCAATTGGGGATTTGTTTATTTCCTGTATTTGTGTGTTTATCGAGTGTTCTTTATTACACAGGTAATAGTTTGAGGGTTTTAACATGATTCCTACACAAGCTGAGATTTGGGCTGGTTTTTATTGAGGTGTGTGGGTTTTACCTTGTTTGGGCTGAAACACTGAGTCACATCTGGCAACCCTGGTGCTGACCGGCGTGTCATGTGTAAATAGCGTGCTCGGCGTGACTTCACGTCGCCTTCTGAGCTCTGGAGCCTGAAAACATCCGGTCTGATCACGTTCACAGAGCAGGTTGAGTTTGAAATGATCCGCAAAAAAATCTGATCCCAGTGAAGATTGTGAATAGAGCTTCAAGACTTGTGGTGTGGGTGGAGCCCGCAGTGTGGGCGGAGCCTAAGACTGGGTTTAGATGAGATTAGATGAAAGTGGAGATTACAAAAAGCAGCTTTTTATTTGGAATGTGTTGACTTACTAAATGATATTATCCTGAATGGAGAAGTCCAAGAAATCCACGTGTTTGAAATGTAGCTGGAAACTGAACCTCCACCGAACATCTGAAGCTCCTCCTCACCACATTCTGCTGGATGTCAAACCAGAGTATTCAAGTGTTTCTGCAATACCTCCTGTTTCTTAGGAACAAAGCTTCAGATTGGGTCAAGCCATTCAGATATTAAGGTGGATTACAGGTCAGAGTGGAGAAAGAATATTGTGTCCAATCCTACTCTGGTCAAACATTGAGTATCATGGCTGCAAGTTTACGTCACAATAAAATAAGCACTAGTTTTTTTCCCAGCCTGACTCTTTAGATTCAACTGTTTTAAACAGAATCCGTCACATTCGGTGACACTTACTCTGTATTATCATTTTGTATTAAATCATTACTCTGTAATAGAAAAGAAACTTGCATAAAACACACATACTTATCATTGGTTACAAGCTTTTTCACTCTGAACTCAGTGAACGTCAGTTTGAGTGCCATCGTTTAATTTCACCTTTATTGACAATTTTGATTTGTACTCTTCTCTTTCTGAAAGAAAGATTTTATTCATCATTGCAGATCGTTGGTTATTTTATTAAATGTTCACATAAGTTTTTTTTTTTTTATTGTTTTGCATCCCTTACTATTTACAACTTTTAATCTTTTACATGTACTTGTAAAATAGGCGTATGATACTTTGCATCTTTTGTCAGAGTAGTTGTCTTCAGTGGAAACAATACATTTCTCAGGCAATAAGTGAAAAAGCAGCAGGTTTCTTTTTGCGCCATAAACCAGTACCTCCAGAGAACATGTGCCTTTCATTCAAGCAGATGAAGAAGGTGGTGATGAAATGCTCCATCAGTATTTCTGTCTGTCCACCTGGACCTGTGTTGATCATTACACACCATAAAGCAGCCAACGGATGGAGCACGTTGTTGTCTTCCCAGCGAAGCCTCAGCAGGAAGGTGGAGGCGAGCAGCTGCAACAGTTGGCTGAACAGTAGGTGAGGTGTGAAAGCTCTACGGCTGCATGGAGACGACGCTTTAAGACTCAAACTGGAAACATTCAGACGGCTAGAAGCAACAATTCCTGCTTTTCAGAGCATTAGATGAGAAATGCTGTGTTGTGTTTAAAGCTTGAGGGGATTGTCATGTTTAAGGCCGATGTTGTTTCAGCGTGCTGAGGCAGATGGTGCAGACATGATGGAGTCTGGAGAACAACACGGACCTGGAAAAAGTCCTAATCCCAGGTTTACGGTCCGGAACGGCTGGACCTACAAGTGATCCTACGGGAGAAAGTCCAATGGTCGCTGCGGTGTGACACATTTTGGAATCAGCAGGTAATTACATGCTGCGTAAAGGTCAGCCCAAACCACTGAGCAGCATGTGTCCTCCTTGTGGTGCTAACGGAGAAAATGGTCAGCTGGAGAGAAGCTTCACACCAGATATCGTCTCTGGGTGACACTACATCTCATTCTTATGCTTCACCCAACTGATGCTCATCACAAGATAACAGACACATCCTTGGTTTTTATTTAGGTTCGATCGAGATAGACTCACTACATCCCCTTGTGGTAGAAAGTAGTATTACATAGCTGGGAGATCTGGAGTGACTAGCTAGCTATCGTCATGGTTCAAGGTGTTGCTTATTTTTGATGAATTCCATCATTTAGAAAAGTAAATAGTGAAAATTATATCCACCCAAAATTATGTATGATGATAAAGATGATAAAGTTTCAATACTCCAGAAATGTGTAGCCCGCAAATTGAACCCCCTAAAATCAATTCATGTTAAGACCGTTTCGATATCAGCAGAGGCTGACATAAAAGACCTCAAGGCAGAGATGCAAGAACTGAGATCACAGGTAGCCGAACTCACAACATGCTCTACAACTCAAAATGTCCCTTCACATGGTCCTAAAACCAGCATCATGGTTGAGGCAGGGGCATGTGGAGAAAATAGAGAATTGCAAGCTTTAAAGAAAGACGTAAAAAAGTTGAGAAGTAAAGTCTCAGTCATGGCAGTTAGACCTACTGTGTCCAAGGGAGCTGAGGTTAGCCAAGATTCATCCCAATCACACAGTCAACAGAGTTTCAGGATGACGTGACTCGAGTGACTTTTTCTGTTATCAATGTGAGGAAGATGGGTATATTGCCACTAACTGCAGTGCCCCGGAAAACGACCAAAAAGTGATATAGAAACTACTTCAAACTAATTGGGCCATCTTCCAGTGCATGTGTGAATGTGGATGGTAAGCTATGCACTGCACTGCTTGATTGTGGCTCAAGATTGACCATTATCTTTGATGGTTGGTATAAGACTAACCTGTCATATGTACCCCTTACAGCCAGTCAATGGTTTAAACATTTGGGGTCTTCGTGAGTCAGACAGTAGTTATCTTACCGAGGTTATGTCCAAGTTGTGTTGGAGATCCCAAAAAAGAAAGCTGGAAAAGTCAAGTCAGTACCTGTATTTGCCCTGGTTTGCCCAGACCCTCGTTCAAATAACGTTCCCGTTCTGATTGGCATCAATGTTGACCAAATCCGCCATTTCACTTCCAACCCGCAGGTTGATAAAACAGAAAAGCTACAGACAACAAGAACCTGTCTCACAGAGCAGGTAGCAGTGTGCAAAGTCACGAGATGATCTAAGTTTGAAGATAGCATTGTCATTGTTGAACGTGTTTCTTCACCTTCTCTACCTCCAAGTGTGCTTGTGCAACCAACTGTGCTATTTTCAAACTGAGAGACAAAAACAACGTTCTCGTCCTATTGAGGAACAAGTCAATAAAGACAACCTCTAGTCCCATAGGTACAGTGCTTGCAAATTTGCATGTGGTAAATGTGGTGACTGAAGTACATGTATCAAAGAACGAAATGATTCCAAAGATCGAAATGATTCCAAAGATCGATCCATCACTCTTTGACTTTGGAGATTCCCCTATTCCAGCTGAATGGAAAGACAGATTCAGACAAAAACTCTCTGAGAGATGCAATGTATTTTCCAGTGAGGAATGGGATGTTGGATTAGCGAAGGGAGTGAAACACCAGATACGTCTAAATGACACAACACCGTTCAGAGAACGTTCCCGTCGAATGACACCTGCTGACATCGTTGCCATCTTCAGGGGCTTGTGGCAGCAGGCATTATCAGGGAATCCAGGACTCCCTATGCTTTCCCCATTGTTCTTGTCAGAAAGAAAAATGGAAATCTGCGTATGTGTGTAGATTATCGAACACTGAATCGAGTAACCATCCCTGACCAGTACACAGTACCACGGATTGATGATGCACTGGATTGTTTTACTGGGTGCAAATGGTTTTCAGTGTGGGATTTACGCAGTGGTTATAATCAGATCCCAATAGCAGAGGAGGATAACGAGAAAACTGCTTTCATCTGTCCTCTGGGGTTTTACAAGTTTGAGCAAATGCAACAGGGAATCACAGGAGCACCGACAACTTTTCAAACACTTATGGAGAAGGCAGTGGGGGACATGCACATGCTTGAAGTCAGTGTGTATTTGGATGACCTGATTGTGCTTGGTAAAATCTTAGAGGAACATGAACAGAGACTTCTCAAAGTGTTAGACAGATTGGAAGAGGCTGGGTTGAAGTTGTCAATAAATAAGTGTCAGGTCTGCCGAACCAATCTCACTTATGTAGGCCACATTGTGTCCGATCATGACATTGCCACTGTTACAGCCAAAGTTGAGGCTGTAGCTCACTGGAAACAACATACACACCTGCCATCATTGCAATCTTTCATAGGAGTTTGTGGCTACTACCGTTGATTCATTCAAAACTATTCCCTCATAGTCAGACTACTTACTGAACTCTGTAAAGGTTATCTTCCAAACCCAAAAGAGAAGAAAAGGCACCAAAGCATCAAACAAGACGTACTTGTCTGATGTGAGTTTGGGGATCGGTGGGAACAGTCATGTGCAGAGGCTTTCCAGGAGATCATTCAGTGTTTGATCAAGGCACTGGTTTTAGCATTTGCCGACCATTCAAAACCCTATGTGCTACACATAAATGCCAGTTTCAGGGGCTTGGGAGGGATCCTTAATGAAGAACACCCAGAGGGGCTAAGACCAGTAGCATTTGTTAGTAGAAAGCAAAGTGCATCTGAAAAGAACTACCCGGTACATCAGTTGGAATTTCTGGCACTTAAATGGGCTATCATTGATAAATTCCACGATTAAATTTTACTGTGAGGGGAGATAACGACCCATTGACGTTTATCCTAGCTACTGCTAAGCTCAATGCAACTGGTCATTGTTGGCTTGCAGCTCTGTCAACCTACAACTTTACCCTGCAGTACAAACCTGAAAACAGCAACATTGACTCAGACTCACTGTCCCACAATCCACTGACTAGTGAGGGTGAGTGGCAGAGTATATCCCCTGACCAGGTTAGAGTGCTCTGTAAACAGGTTAGGTCTGACAAGCCAGCTGGAGAGGTTAACTGTGCTGAGTTATCAGGTATGATGCCTGATGCAGTCCCAGAGTGTTCTGCATTTCCTATGCAGTCGGAAATGGGTGGTTTGACTCAGCTAAGCAAAGATGAACTTGTCGAACCTCAGATTCTTGATCCTGTAATTTTTTCTGTGAAGAAAGCCATTGAAAATGGGCACCCAGTCCAAACTGTTAAGAGTAAGGATTCACTAGTCACCCTACTGTAGTAAGAGGCCAGTCGGTTTGCAGTAGTGGATGAGCTGCTCTACAGAGTGACAGAAAACGAGTTGGTACAAAGATACATCAACTTGTTCTTCCAAGACAGTATATCTTGACGGTTCTTAGATCCCTCCATGATGAGATTTTCTGTCCTTGGAACCTGACACCCCCCTGACAGATCATTTCACCCAATATGCGCAAGCTTTTCCTGCAAAGAACCAGAAAGCTTCCACAGTAACCAAGATACTTTGTGAGCGGTATTTTGTGCCTTATGGTCTTCCTGCCTGGATACATTCAGATCAGAGGCGAGATTTTGACAGTAAGCTTATCCGAGTCCTTCTGCAGATGTGAGGGATTCATAAATCCAGAACAACACCTTACCATCCCCAGGGTGATCCACAACCCGAGATATTTAACCAAACCCTCTTATCCATGCTTGGGACCCTGGATCCTAACCAAAAGCAGAAACTGAGTCAGAACATCAGCCAACATGTGCATGCTTACAACTGTACCGGTAACAAAGCAACTGGATTCTCTCCTTACAAGCTCATGTTTGGGATAGAAGCACGCTTACCTATTGACATATGTTTTGGTGTGTCTGATGAGTGTGACAAAAGAGTTACATATCAGGAGTATGTGAGAAACTTGAAATCAAGTCTGAACCGAGCCTACCAGTTAGCCACAGAAGCTGCTAACAAGAGTCATGAGAGAAACAAAAAAGCACACAACAAACGGGTGAAAAAACAAGTCTTAGAAGAAGGAGACCAAGTGTTGCTGAGAAACTATTGTGCCACCGGAAAGCACAAACTGAAGGACAAATGGAGGTCCATGCCTTACATCATGGTTGGAAAGATGCCAAACCTTCCAGTCTACCAAGTAAAACGTGAAAGAGGAACAGGAAGTGTGAAAACGGTAAATTGTAATCATTTATTACCCATTGGTTATCTTGTGAGTCTCACTGCTGATGGGGATAAGTTGGAGCTGCCATCAAGGCCGGTAACCAGAATGCAGCAGAAGGTTCCGAGTCAAACACAGATATGTTGTGAAACTGATCCACCCTCTTCAGAGTCTGAATATGAGAATGTGGACCCACCAACACCACTAGTAGTGGAATAGAGAGATTTATTGTTGCAACCAGAGTTTGATAACAGACAGAGTCCAGTCATCCCCAAGTAGCTTCACCAGTCAGAAACAGGGCGACAGCTGAAATCCCAGATGCTTATGTCCCTCCTGCCTTTGACATGAGAGTAAACTGTGATTTAGAAGGGGGAGAATTGCAGGACAATGTCATACCAGAAACATCCCAGTTGCGAAATAGTCGCCCACAGAGATTGAAAAAAAACAATGGTTAAACTCAGTTATGATGAACTGGGAAAACCCTCTAACCAGCCTGTGACTGCTGCAAGTCATGGGTTGTTTGTTACAAGAAGTGCCAACAAACAGTCAAGGTACCACCCATGTAAAACAGTATGGTGTCACCCTTTAGCAAGTGTCAAGCTAAGCCTTTGTAAATAGTCACAACAAGGTCATGTTGCTCAACCGCATAGTTTGATGAGGACATCAAAAGCTTCAGAAGGGGGGCTGGGTGTAACCCAGTGGTGAATAAAGGGTTAAAGATAGATTGTAGATCTATGTTCTTTTGCCTGAGACATATTGATATGTTCTGTGATTTTCATTGGCTCGTGTATCTGTCTGTCATTTTCTGTTGTTGTGATTGGTTAGACTAATGAAAAGCAGAAATTGAGCTGGGTTTTTTGGAGCCGTGCACCTGCGGATTGAGAGACGGTGCCATGAGAGAGGAGCGCGGAGGATTTAACAGTGGAAATAGTCCATTGCAGATGGACTTATTGCCACTGAAAGTCCGACCGAGTGCAGAAGAGTGCTGCTTATTGGACTGTCGAGGTGTTTTGCTGAAGAATTTCTGAAGTCCAGGACGAAGGGACATGCTCGGACGTTTCTGGTTGAAGCACAAGGAGCCGACGGACTGCGCCTGACCGCTGCCGGGGACGTGAAAGTTGACTGCTTCATCGTTTTTCCACATTTGCCATCCTGAGGATTTCCATGTTTCCTCAAAGCCTCAACACTAAACTGTGGGTGAGATTAACTTGACTTTTCTTGTAGAAAAGTATGCTGCACACGTGAGGAGAATGCACAGGCCTGCAACTTTTTTTAATTTTGTGTGAGTGGCTGTGTGTGTGGGCCCACGAGTTAATTTATGTAAATTTAAGGTATTGTGTTTGCATTGTAGAAACCAGAGAGTAAACAGAACTGGGTTTGGTAGTTTAAGTTTAGAGTATTAAGGTATTGAGTGTTTATTGAGTGTCTTTTCCCATTATTATAGGAGTGTATTTGTTCTTTGGGTTTGATATACTGTCCATTATAAAAATAGTGGTTTAATTACACAGTGTGTACACAAAAAAAAAAACCTTTTATTATAAGTGTGTTTTTTTGGAAATAAATATTTCTGTTTTTAAGAAAAAAGAAGTTGTCTGGGTCTAGTCTTTCAACTACTTGTTTGAATATTTTGTACAGTGTAATAATGAGAAGGGTAATTTGAGTTCACCCACTAATGGTAAACCTGTGTGGTAACTACCTGTTTACGAACCCTACCACCTCAGCCTTTTTGTTCTCGGTTCTCTAATTCAATTAGTACCAAAATTACCTTTAGAGAGCCGGGGTGCTACAAATGCTTCAGACTCTCAGAATATAAATATTCTCCTTCAGATTGTAGTTGCTTGGTATCGGAATGGGAAAGATAAATAGACTGACTATTGATGCAGCTGATGAAGTAAAAACACCCTCTAGTGGTCGAGTGGAATCTAACTACTTTCAATCTTCTGAACATGAAAAAATGTTTCTGTCCCTCACTGAAGTGCTTCACGACGTGTCCCATGTTATTGACAAAACAGCAGATGAAGTGTATTGATGTCATGGAAATGACATGATCATTTTGTTTCCTGAAGATTTAATAGTCATGCCGCCAGCTGGACTATTGCTAATCTAATCCATCCATCATGCTTGTTTTTTCAAAGATTAGAGATCAGCTGACAACGTGGCAAACATGAATCAGATCACTTTTTATTGTGGAAAACAATCAACTCGGGTCTCGAGGAACCTTCAAAGAGTCAGAGAGTTTTGTTGAGTGCCGAGTAATTGGATAATTTGCAGATTGCTGACGAGCATAGAATTAATTCACGGCACTCTTTCTTGGGAATAGGGCTCATGCAACATATGCAAACCCGAACAGGTGTTATTTTCCTCTCAACCACAACAACTGTCCCACCAACTCACATATTTCACTACTGATTAACAAAAAACAGGTTTCAGACCTAAAGGCCGGTGGTTCGATCCAGTTGAAGATATTTGGTACTTTTTTTCATGTAGCCCTGGATAATCTCACAATGTGTTTTTAAAAGTCTTTAGTGTGTTTTTCTAAATAATAATGAGTTATTAGTGTGTGAAAATGTTTTATTTATATGCCGCAACACTTAAAAACAGTCATATAAGCAGTAAACAGTGGTCATACCAACACCACCATGTTTTGATACACTTTTGCTGGAGGCATCATCACTAATATTAAAGTTACATTACTGGTATTACGGGTAATAGCGCCATTTGTTGAGTGGCTGTTCTCAGTGATGAATTTCAGTTGTCACTTTCAATTTTCCAATTCGCCCCACCAAAGAGCAATCCAACAGCAGATTAGGATTAGACAGCAGCTACTCGTGTGCAGTGGTTTCATACATGTCTGTTTCATAAAAGATCATCAGTGATCATCTCCAGCTTCACCTTCTACTTTTGGCAATTTTCTACAATAACTAGATCTGACAGCAAAATATGCTGTGTTTGCACTACATGGGCTGTTCCAGTCAAAATCTCTGTAACTGGTGGTCTTCTGTTTCAGCTCCACCTGTCACTCCAGTCCTCCAGAAACTATACAAAGCACCTGACTCATGGGAGCAGTAGTTTGAAACATATCTGGGCCCAGGATCTTTGTCTGTCGTCCCCAGGTGAATCAAATTGATCTTTAAGAAGAAACATGAAACTTGGATCTTAAAGTCAGGGACAATATTTTACGTATTTGCATCGTTTGTCTAACAATACCAGGCAGTTATCTTTCAATCTACAAACACATAAAATCAAACCTTATGACCATGTCTTTTCTCTCAAACCTTCATGATGGACCCAAGAGCAGCACTTCTAAAACAAAGCGTTTACCTGATCAATTGAATGGTGCTACTGATGACACGACCCTGCAGAGCCCTGTGAGCACAACACCCAGAAAATAAAAATCACATCAACATTGTTTCGCTCTTCACTTTCACAGACTCTCCAAGTAGTTGTGGAGTTTTTATCCCATAAAAGCCAAGTGAAATGGTTCCTCCTCTGTTTATCCAGCCTACTTTTAATGCACAGCTCCAGTATTTATCATTTGTTTAGTTTAAATACCAAGCCAAACATAAAGAGCCATAAATCTTCCATGAGGAACACGGCGTGTCCGTCCCCAGGGACTCAGTATTTCAGGTCCACATAGGGGAGTCGTTCTCTGTGTCTCACTGTAAATGGCAAATTCCCCTGAAACTCTTTGTCCCATTTTAACAACAATGCCTGTGTCTTGCACACACAGATTTTTTTTATGCTGTTGTCTCTTTTTTTTTTTTTGTTAAAAATAAAAATAAAAAGAGCAAGCGATACACAAACACTTGACGCCCTTCACAAGTGCACAGCGGCAGGTTTGTAATGGTTCACACAAATGTGAATGCAAACTCCTGCACATCCGCCTGCAGACCCAGTCACCAACCTCACAGGCAATTGGGAGGGTTTTTTCTCAAAACGAGCCGCTGCCGAACATGATTAGGCACTTGTGGAGGGTAGGGTGATTGGTGGTGAAGGGCTTTCAAGTGGTAACGGGGTGCATGAGGTCACAGCACTTTCAGCCTCTAATGCAGTCTGAAGAGGTCGTCCAGGAAAATGGCCTGGTTCTGCCACCCACACTAAACACAGCGTGAGGAAGGAGAAGACTTTGCCCTTTGTTGTGACATTCTCTCCAATGTAGACGTGAAGCCCATCCAACTCTGCTGGAGCTTCAGATGACTCGCAGGTCTCGTCCTGTTTGACCGTTGGATTAATATCAGTTTGAAAAAAGACCAAAGGCCTGAGAGCAGAGACACAGAAGAGCCAATCAAACCTTTTCAACAGTTTGATGGCGTCACTGCACCAGAAAACAAGCACCAACTGTGTGAACTCACACTCCACTCCTCTTTGGCCTCGTTTCCACCGGTACACCGATACGGTATGGTATGGTGCAGTCTTGTAAAGTATAGTAAGGCAAAGTGTACCCAGACCTAACTGTTGCTGGTCCCACCACAGAGAGTACATTTAAAATGTTGACAGTTGACAGTTGACAGTAACGTACCGTAAGGCAAGGCAGCGCAATGCAACGTAATGTAATGTGACGTGAAGTGACGTGACGTGATGTGACGTGATGTGACGTGACGTGATGTAACGTAACGTAACGTACGTAACATAACTTACCGCAAGGCAAGGCAAGGCAACGTACTGTAACGTACCGTAATACACCATAACATAACGGAATAGAACATAGTACCGTATCTTAACGAGCCATACCGTACTGTACCGTACCGTACCGTACAGGCGAGGGAAAGGCAGTGGTCTTGGGAAGATTTTTCAACCCTGCATTCTACTTTGTGGACACCGGGTCCACTTGAAGTAAAACTGTCATCTATGAGCAATGGAGTGTTTCTGTGACAGGAGGAGTGTGTGATCCATCACATCTGATCTGCTGCTGTTTGATTTCTTCGTTTGGCATCTGATAATTTCACAGTGTAACTTCGCACATCGTCCAACCAGTGAGCATGGTCAGGCACCTCGTTCAAAAACCTGAGATAAACATGACAACAAACCCAGGACCTCCACAATTCCATCGATTTGCCTCCACCTCCGTCTTCAGAGCTTTTTCAGCAGCAGACTGCAGGAAACATGTCAGACAACACAACTGGAGTCAAACAAGCATAAACAGTACCGAAGTGCATAAACACAAAACCAAACAGATTCCACTTCCAGAGCGTGTTTGTAGATGAATATCTGAGGATCACAGCAGTGACCTGCAGCCAGCCTGTCCTCTGTGACAAGGAGCCAATCTCAAGCTTTTAATGTACATTAAGCCTGACAGTTTAAAAACAGTCAAAAAGAGAAGTGGTTTCCACGATCAATCCTCTTCCTCTCAGAAACAGGAATTACACGTCATAATAACAACCACATAGACAAAAGCTCTGGCCAAAACAACAACCATGCATGTCAGCTGTGGTAGTTTCCATAAAGCTAAAGTTCTAACACACAGACTGGCACTTCTTCAAGCCACGATTCGCTCTGGAACATTTCAGGAGTGCCGGCACATGCTTCATTTATCGACAGGTCCGTGTTGTTCATCTCCAGCAGGAAGTGCTGAGAAAGACAGGAGAGTAAAGGCTGCAGGACTTTTCAAAATATTCACGAATCAAGAGACCACACACTTGAGGATCACAAAAGACAGATCATACAAGATCATCCTCTTCTGATCTGGCAGTGCGACTCCGGAGCTCACCACACACTAACCGATCCTTCAGCAGGGTATCAGGCTCTGCCCCATAGACTTCTATAAAACTGAAGTCAAACGTGACTTCAGTGTAAAACACGGTGTGTAGATGTAAACAAACATGTTGCCACAAATCAACCTCGGGCCTAAATTATGACTCAGGATTTTCTTTTATCGAGGTAACTTCAGGATTAACTCTGGTTTTCTCTTATCCAGATAACTTCAGGATTAACTCTGGGATTTCCGTACTGCGAAGCAGATTAATTTCTTACCGGGATAAAACATCCCGGTACTCTGATGTTTAACTCCGGAACAGAATGACAGCGACTCCTGACCAATCAGGTCTCTTGGAAAATGACCTGCCTATTTTTAAAATAACTTGGTTGGTGCGTGGAATGTCCTGCCTACTTGGAGAACTTGCAGAGTGCAGCGGAGCGTAGATGGAGTGTTCAGGGTGATATTTTTAACATTATAAAATAAATCCAAGTCACTGAGGCTTTGAAATATGTTTTTGTTCTTGTTCTTGACTTGTTTCATGTCTGTTTACCTCCATGAGGGTTGATCTGGAATGATAAAGTTAATGATAATGGTCACATCTGATTTGTGATCTGATCGTATAATCTCATAATGTCACACATTAACAAGTGTGGAACGTTCTGGTTTTAGCTGCAGCAGCTGTGTTGCTTTCAGCCTGGTTTTCTTTCATACAGGTTCACGTGACGTCACTCACCCTACTGCTCGGCTCCAATCAGGGCAGAACACACACTGCAGGATTTCTCATGTTACTGATAGCTTTAAGGATCTATAGACAATTAAAATGGCAGATGTAGACCTTTTCTTTAAAAGAGGAGAGTCTTTCATGTTTCATGTGTAACTGTCATATATATTTTCTGCTGGGATATCTGAATATTCACAATCAAATCCAGTTCAGTCCAGTCCAGTTCCAGTCCAGTCATGTCAAGTTCAGTCCAGCCCAGTCTAGTCCAGTCTAGTCCAGTCCAGTCCAGTCTAGTCCAGTCCAGTCCAGTCCAGTCCAGTCCAGTCCAGTCAAGTTCAGTCCAGTCCAGTCCAGTGCAGTTCAGTCTAGTCCAGTCCAGTGCAGTGCAGTCCAGTCCAGTCCGGTCCAGTCCAGTCCAGTCCAGTGCAGTCCAGTCCAGTCCGGTCCAGTCCAGTCCAGTCCAGTGCAGTTCAATC
>OMNM01030957.1:1155-15576 GCA_900302745.1 Parablennius parvicornis
GTATGGTGGCTATTCTAATTAAGGCATCAATTTTGATGATTTATTACATAATACACCAGATTATTACAAATGCGGTGTTATTACATAATGACTTGAAAATGTATTACATTATTACATATTGCACTATTATTACATAATGCAGCTCTACACACCTGCATTTTATAATAACTGTTACATATACAGTACATATATGCAATATATAGCAACTTACTACAAAATGCATTGAAGAACTTTATTACAAAATGCGGCATTTTTGCATAATGAGTTGAAAATGTATTACATTTTACATATTGCACCGTTATTACATATTGCACCGTTATTACATAATGCGGCGCTACATACTGTACCTTTAAGCCAGTGGAAAAAGAACAGTAGAAACTAGAAAAGCACCTTAAGAAGACCAAGTGAAGCAGAACTACCAGCTTCACACATGTGGAGAATAAACCTCATGAAAACATATCAGCAAATAGAATTTATAGGTCTAATAAATCTCTCATGCATGCATGTATAATGTCCTCTGAAGTGATGAAAACTGAAACGAGAAGAGCCAGATCCCAGAAGAGATGAATGCAGCCATTCGCTAAACTGTAACATATGACCAAGTCCTTCATCTGCCACTGAACCCGAAACCCATCTGTAACCGTTTTCCTCCTGAGGCCGAGTAAAAAAGAAAGAACCTATCGATACATCAATGGGATGAATTGTTGGACAACACACTTCGCTGATTTAGGATTTTCTGTTTACTTTCCTTAAGGAAGATGAAAATGATCTTTGTTGTCTATGTATACCAGAAGTGTTCTTGTTGTTTTCCAGCAGCCCGGGAGTGCAGGTGCAGGTTATTACCAGTATGACAGCAGTAATGCAGTTAATTGGCAGATCAGAGGTAAGCCTATTTACAAATCTGCTTACTAAACACTTCCTTGGTTTTCTTTGTTTATTTGCCTCGTCTCTCGACGTTATTAAGTGTGTCTAAATTAATGAAACAAGAAAATCGGTAAAGCCTGCAAACATTTTATAATGTGGCATATTTTTTTTTCTCTCTTTTCTTGTTTGTCTCAGAATACAAGGTAAGACATGGCTGGCAAAACTAGAGAGCTCTGTTTCTGAGCCAGGAGTGAAGGTCTGGATCGATGACTAACAGATGAGAATGAGGTGTTGCCTGTTTTTGCACTGAATGGTGGATCCGCAAGGCAGGCTCAGAAACACACTTTATAACACTTCGACTCATTTTTTTTTTTCCAACAGGAAAAGAAAATTAAATCAACACCTTTGAAAGTACAAACATGTTCATGGTAGACAAACCAACATTTTTTTTTCTCACAATATCTCCTTATCACATTCACGATTTTTTTATGAAATCGTGATGCATTTTACCTTCAGCATCTTTGATTTCACCTGGTGCTTCTTCTGCTCTGGAATCCACAATATTTCCCCTTTTCTAACATTGCCTCTTATAATTTGCTCCGCCAAGGAGGTAATGTTTATGCCAGGGTTTGTCTGTTTGTCTGTTAGCAGGATTACGCAAAAACTCCTGACGGGATCTCCCTAAAATGAAATTACGTTTTGAGAGTGATCTGGATAACCAAATATCAAGTTTAATATTGAAAATGCCTTTTGAATCATATAAAGTGTCATAAATCTGTGTAATCAACTTGGATTACATTGATATTTGGAGGTATGATGTATATTAGTACCCCCTACAACCGTACAAGGTTTGAACCGGATCAGATTTAGATCATGGATTTGACAGATGAAAACATGCAAAAAGTCTTAAGGCACTTGGTGGAGGTCTGCGCTCTCTGAGTGCTTTTCTAGTTTTGCTTACTTGAATCTCCGGCTGCTGCCAGTGTTATTGGTGTATTTTTGCGAGGCTGGAATTGTCAAGCCAAGGAAGGGAAGATGGAAATTAGCTCTGGCTGCAATATTGCACATCTAAATGTATATTTTTATTATTATGCACTGTTCTATTTGTAAGAAACTTAAATACAAAATCTCTCAAATGTTTCCTCAAAGCTTCTGATGCTTGCCCACTAGATGGTGACAGACAATTTAAAACGAATATTCCAATATAAGGACTTTTCTTGACGGATCATTTGAGTCATGTCTCTCCTCCTCTAGTTTTAACATTAAGATTAAAAGTTCTTTGATTCCTGGTTATCAAATCTACATGTTGACTATTGTGGGGTACAGCTGTAAACGTGCGTATTTAAACTGCACGTCCATGCCAGTTATACGAGGATGTGTTACTAATATCCTCTCTCTGTGCTAGATTTACCCGTATGAAGCTTTAGTGGTGTCAGTCAGAGGGCAGCAGCGTCTCCCCAGCGATGTGGATCGCGCCAGACTGGAGGTAAGCTCGGACAAGACCTGAGTCGGTCTCTAAACTCGACTTCAAACTCTGCTTTTACAGAGCACATCCGCACATTGGTCTGAAAGGAAAACTCTGACCTGAGCAAATGTTTTATCAGTTAAAGTTAATCCATCTTTACATTAGATTGTTTACAATAGGATAGAATAACTTTATTACGATTCAAATTCCAATGAAAGATGCTTTCACATTTTTCATGCCGAACGTTTTAGCTCAGATTTAACAAATGTTTAGTTTTCTGACCGGTGCCTCCCTTCTCTCCTCCCTCACAGCGTCACCTCTCACCTGAAGAGTTTTACAGAGTCTTCGGCATGGCCATGTCGGCCTTCGACCGGCTCGCTCAGTGGAAGAAGAACGAGCTGAAGAAACAGGTCCGCCTCTTCTGAGGAAAAGCCTCCTGAACGGTCTGTTCTAGACCAAGTCCTCCACCACCACTAACACTATCCGCAACAGTGTGCACTGAACTGCAGCTTCCACTCACTGACCCCAGGGTGGCGCTGCTTGTTTGTGGCAGAGTGACTGAAGAAAGTAGAAGTTATTCTTCCTCTAAAGTGGCAGCCCAGGACAGATGGCCTGCCACTTTTCTAAAGCAATACATGCAAACTCAGTCAGATGGGGGAAAGAAGAGGATGGCAAAGCTGAGCTGAGGCTACAAGAGGTACATGTCGAAGGTGGCTGCGTTTCTCTTTGTGAACAGCAGATGGCAGTACTAGCATGAAGAACAGCTGAAGTCATTTTACCAAAATCAGTGGAAACCATAGTGAGATGAACTGAGAATTTGGCCAAGAGTGCAGGAAACACCAGTTTTAGTCTGACACTGTTTCACAGCGACCTGAAATGACAGGTAAATAAACACTGTGTGACTCACAGCATTAGAGATACACACAGTGATGTGAAATTGGGAAAAAAGGTGAAAGCCAAAGGTTTTCTTTTGCTCTTTTCAAGCTTTCTTTATTTCTTCTAATATTTGTTATTTTGATGTCAGATTTTTTTTTTGAAAGCCATATCAGTGTTAACTCTTCTTTTGTCACATCAAAAGGAAAACGTGCAGTCCAGTGGGGTGTGTTTGGAAATAAGATGTGAATGAAGAGTGTTGTGACTGAGCTCAGAGATTTCATGTTCAGAAATGATGTTTTTCTACTACACACCCAAAATAAGATATTTATCTTTTACTTGTTTTATTTAAGGATGTTTTTGTCTGCTCATATTTAGAGCTACACTAAATTGTGTGCGCGTCTGCACGCACAATTTCAGCATTTGACTAAAAAAGATTTCCGTTGCAGTCGAGTCAGAATCCTGCTGACTAAATAAAATAATTGAGAGTAAATCTGAAATGTAGGAAAAAAAGTAATCATGAAGAAATATGTGAAGGGATGAACAAATGCGAAAAAAGCAAATCCAAAAAATTTCAAAAACAGGTGTCACAAAAGGAATGTTGAGAGATAATATAGTGGCAGTGATATGTTACTTTGCAGGGATTTGTAACTGAATTTAAAAGGTGTAATAATGTTCTTTTTTTTATTGGGACTGAAATCAGGCAAAGTGTGTGTTGTGGTATGTGCGCATGTGTGTGTTAACAGGTTGCACTTATAAATCACATTTAATCCATTTGAAACAACCAATTAACTTCTTTTGGTTTCTTTGAAGTTAACAATTATGATTTGCAGTCTCATGTCTGTCACTGCAGTTTATGAATAAACGACTCACTGCTTTATACTTGTTACATCAGTGTTTTTTTTTTTTGTTTTGTTTGTTTTTTTACATTTTAACGTGGAAATCGGAGGCTCATCAGTCCCAGACCTGAACTTTTTGTTGGAGGATGTCATTATGAGGATGTCATAATAAGGAGTTGAGCAGATGTGGATATTACTGTGAATTGTTACATTTTTATTAACAATCTCTCTACTATTATTCAAACTCACTATTTACTCAGCTGTTTTGACCATTGAATCATTTCTTTCATGCAACTGCAGGCCTACAGATGCCACACTGAACCTCCAACATTGAACATGAGCACAACCTTACATTTGCACATACTGTACATACAACACTATTACAGTATGAGTTAAAGGTCATTTCGCACATGCATATTTTGAAAGTATGAGAAATGCATTCAGTATTATGAATCTAATTTGTGTTTATATTTCTTTTTTTTTTATGTTCCTCTTTTGAATATATTGTATTTGCACTTTATTTTGTATTTGAAGGCTCCCATTTCAGCAAAAAAAAAAATCTGGTATATAAAATAATGCATATGGAAAGAATATATTTCAAAAAATAGAATATAAATGAAAATAGAATTTTCCAATCATTTAGTTCAAGCTCTGAAACATCATTATGTGTTGGAGTGATTACACATCAGCTTACAAAGTGTTTTGTTCCTAAAAGTTTTATCGTACATGTCATGAAATACATTACTTCCTCTTATCACATGGTGAGGTCTTTTTCTTTTTTACGTCAAGAAAAAAAATAGAAAAGTTGACTGAGTGACATTGTACGACTTTTAAAACAAAAAGACATTTTCCCCCATTAGGTCAATTAAATTTCAATACTCCATACTACTGGGGTATTTCAAAAACGTCTTCAATTTTTCCTCAGAACTCATGACGAACAAAAAACAAGTTATTCTAAATATGAGTAAAAAAAAAGATATAATTTTTCAGGTTTTCAGTTTTTTATTAAACGTTTTCATGCTTGCAACTTTTTTTGTGGATTAACTGACAAAACAGTATTTCAATGTATTGAGAGACACTTTATTCAAAGCAGTAAAATAAGATCAAATAAGATGGATGAGATCCACTTTTTTGGAGCCAAGTTTGAATCCTTTCAACAGCGTGAAGTAGAAAATTGACCAAATCCACAGTGTAAGTTGGAATTAAAAAAAAAGTCAATGGAAATGCGCTTTATATTTTCCGCTTCTGGTTTTTTTATACAGCACCAATAAACTGGAGGTTTCCATATATTGCATCTTCCTCAGTGGGACCTTTGCGAACTTTTTTCATGAGATTCTTTTGGATCACTGAAGTATTAAAAGAACTGGCACTAGGACCCCGCGGAGCTCCGGAGGACGAGCAACCCGCCGGCTCTGACTGTGGACTGTAGCGGGCACTCTGACTCACTTTGGCCGCTCTGAGGGAGAGTCGCCGTCCCGCGGAGTCTGTGGAGAACAAACTCTCATGTTCACAACTTCTACACAGAACAAACAGGAGGATTAAAGCTGGGAAAACAACAGGTCGAGTGGAGGACTGAAGCTGTCCAGACATCATGGACTCTAAACGGCAGAGTGGTGAGTTTTTACAGCCTCTTTCATGAACAAACATCTTGAGAACCCGTCAGAAACCGAGTGAGAATACAAGAGTGGAGATGAAGGACTTCGGCGTGACTGCAAATGGAAACAAACACGTGGAGAAATCAAGCAAACAAATCCACAACACAATGAAAGTATCAAAACATCTCGAGCGCATTGGCAGAAACGTGACATTTGTGGCAAAAACAAACACAATTTGCTGTTAAATAGTGGATTTTGTTTAGTAAACATTGCTATTTGAAATAAATGAAGCGCGTCGCGCTTTCTCTGCGTAAAAAAAAAACAACGTGATGTCGCCCGGCTCGAGAGTGGATGGAGGTGTCCTCAGGTAGTGTGACGTCATCTGACGCAACCTGATGCCAACACAGAAGCGCCCTGTTGGAAGCTGCGCTGCTGGAGGAGAGAAGCAGCCGCAGCAGCTGGGCGGACAGTGAACAGCTTGTGTGAAAAGCCTGCGGGACGCAGGAAGCTGCGTTATGGCGCACGAGGTGATGGAGAAGTGAGCCAAACCAGGATCACATGTGCTTATCTGAGGTTAATCAATAAGCTGTCCAAAGAGAGACTGAGAGAGCTTTAATTCTTACTAATAACTCATTGTGAAGTTAAGGTAGTTTGTTTTTAATGTATTACTCCTGTATGGGAAATTTTAGATTCACCAATTAATTTTAATTGCACGATTTTGAACCATGGGAGAAAATTGTGGTAAATGGATAAAAGACATGTATGCAGATGTAGAACATAAAAAGGCCCCCAAACAAACTCAAACTCCATATGTTTCCAATATTACAGTGCTTTAAATTGCATAAATCTTTGGTACAATCCTTTCTCTCAGGATTAAATCCAACAATAGATTTTACTTTGAGACACATTAGTGAAAATGTGCAAAAAGGTTATTTTTATAACTCTATTAACACAAACAATTTAACTCTAACATTTCACACTTCCACCTCTTCCATCTTTAAACCACCACTGGATTTTCCTTAAAAAGAGCAAATTCCTAATATTATTAGTTGTAGTTGTGATTTTTAGAAAGTGTGTTTTTCCAAATGACTAAATCTTGAGTGTACTTTTTGCAGGATCATTTATTCACAAACCTAGCTATCGTAAGTGTGAATAAATTTGATTTTATAGTGAACATTTTGCACTGTTGTAGTGAAACATGTATACAATTTAATTTTCTCCGTCTCTTAGTAAACCTGAAGCCTGTCCCAGCTGATTATGGGTGAAAGTCAGTGTACGTCCTGTATGGGGTCACGAGTCCGACACACAGGGGAATCACACATACCTACACTTTTATCCAATTCATTGTCACAAATTATCCACACATGCGTGTCTTTGGATTGTGTGGGAAGCTCATGAAGACAAGTATCAGTTTGATGAATCCACACAGAGAGGCTGTGGCCTCCATTCAAACATGTACCGTCCTGCTCTGAAGCAACTTTATTAATCTGCCACCCCGCCCTAGAAAGTGATGCAGCTTTCAGGAGTTGTATTATTTACTAAGTGCTTCTTGCAATCATGACATGTCAGACTGTGTCTGGATATAACAGTAGTGACACACGCTGACACAAAGTCAGTTATACATAATCAAACAGTCTGTGCAGCTGTGTGTTTATAACACTAAGTGTTCTCACTGTGGAGAAAAAAAACAAACTGTAAATTAAGTTCAGGTTTTGGCACGATGAGAACTGTAGACCAAGTGAAAACAAAACACTTTAATGTAATCAAGTGTTTTTAAAAAAGAAAAAGTATTTCAGAGGAAGCGGATTTTGTTTCTAGTTGAATGAAACCCGGTTTGTGAAAGGCTGAAATAATTAATTGCTTTTGTAGGCTCACAAGCTGGCATACCAACTCTCTCTGTTGGATAATTAACTAGCCTTGACCTCCGCCTTTGGTTTCTTTACATTTCCCTTTCCCTTTCCCTTCTCTTCAACTATTAATCCCAAACCATCAGTCCACAAACCACCTCTTTCCATTATCGTGCACAGTCAGAAAGAGCCGAATTTTCTCGCCGTTTAATTTCAAGCAACAGTTCACACAGTGAAATAAACCACTTTCATCAACAAAAAGCATTTCCGCAGTTAAAAGTGCGAGTGGGTGAATCTACTGGATTTACAACTTCTGCAAAAGTAATCCAGTAAATAAGTTAGAGATTGTTTTTTTATTTTTTTTTTTTTGTTCTTCACTGGGAGGTGGAAATGAAGCAGATGTGGTGACAGAAGTCTTGTAACCCAACAGGAAGAGCCTCGGATCATGTCTTGACCTCGTCGCTAATGTATCAGTCCCTGGAAAAGCAGCAGATATCACCCTAATTCCTTTCAGACAAGTAGACCCTTGAAACCGAGCATTACTTTATGCATATTTTTTTTTACACTCAGGCTAAACAACTCCTTCACTCCTCTTCTCATTAGCAGTTTTGAGTAGCACGCGAGTGGTCATATTCTCCAAAATGTTGAGCTGCGACTGGATTGTTTTATGCACCGGCGGTTTCCTTGTGAAGTTGCATCAATAGGGCATGTGGCCTCCACATGGTGGTTTGCTCTTACCTGGTGGCTGCATACCTGAAGAAATGCTTCAGCGATCTGGATTTGACATCAAACTCCACCGCTGCGAGGCCACATCTGAGCCAGTGTCGCGCCATTCTTAGCTCTTGTGTCTTCTCATCGTCGACTATCAGTTGGAAAGTGATAAGATACTAAAAGAATGTGGAAAAAAGAATTCTTGGACTGTTTTCCCCCAGCTGTTTCATTTTAAGCATCTTGCCAGTCTAGCTCTGTACTTTTTTTTTTTTTTTTAAGCATTTGACTGAACTCTTACCCCGGGCGAACAGTGACACAATCCACTGTTGTCATGAGCAAAATTTGAATTAGTGCATGCCGGGTCTCTGAAGAAGACTTTTGTCTCTGTGGGAGCTGCTGAAGCCGCAGAGACTCGAACTCTGACCCCTGTCTGAGGAGAGACGGTGTGTGGAGAAGCCACCAAAGCAGACGGGTGAGGGAAGAGGGGTTAAAAGGAGAGGATGTGAGAGGGTTGAGGCACGGGGAGAAAGAATGAACTGGAAGTAAACTGGATAACACTTTGTCTTAGGATGTATGTTTTAGAGGGAAAAAAACATTTTGTACAGATTCAAAGATTGAAACTTTACTTTCTTTAGACATTGTCTATTCTGTTAAAGTTTATGAAGCTAAAGAGAGTAAGCTCTTCAAGTAGAAAAGAATGATATCTAATCCTTCCTGCTGTTTGGTAATAAAAAAATGTTACAATTGTTTGTACTGGAAGAGCAAGTTAAGTGTGAGGTCTGAGCCTTGTGTTGATTGATGGCTTTTAACGGATGGTATTTGAATGCTTTGGATTACAAGGTCAAAAGTATCTCTCCTCTTTCACTCCACTGGCCATGAACGTTTTTTTTTTTTTTTTTAATGTCTTGGCGATGAACGGTGAAGCAGCAGCGGTTGTTTGTTCTGCGTTGCAACGAAACATGCTGAACCAGTTCAAATGGGAGTCGCATGGCCCGCGTCTCATGACTGATTATCATCATGACGGCTGACCACAGAAACACAAAAATGTATGTCAAAGCACGCACAGACACAACACATTCTTTTCTAGTGTTTATCAGATAGGTCTCTATAGAGACAAGTTTACAGCGAGTGTTTGGGCTCCCTGGGAGTTTACTGACTCTTCTTATATGTGTCTGTGTATCAAATACTGATGTCCCCAATACAACATAGATGATTTGTTTTTACCACTATGACATGTTTTAAAATGTGATGAATGTGAAGGGGAAAGTTGTCATTATTAAGTAGCATTTATGTTAGAATCAATTTGCAGGACATTTTATGAAGTCAATGCAATATCCCCAAAAGACATGAATACATTTGTGTGTGTTTACCAGCATGTTGAATATGTTAACACTTTGAAATCATGAGGATTTGTCTGAAATAAGGAGATAAAAAAAAAAAAACAAGTACCCACAATGTATATGTGTAAAGTCCTCTGAGGTATGACTAACTGTGTTTGTGTGTGTGTGTGTGTGAATGTGTGTGTGTGCGTGTGGAATGAGGGGTTACAAAGATCCCTCTGTGGGTGAGACCGACCACAAGCCGCCAGAACAGCTGATCCTCAGCCTCTGAACCCTCCGGTCCCCGAAGAGAGCTCCAAAGTGGTGCGAGAGAAGGAGACAGCAAATGCATTGATGGGCTCCACTGTAAAGTTAGACTCCGGGAATCAGAAAATAGACCAAAGGCCGTCTCTGAAATTCCCATCAACTCCACCATTGCCTTTATTTACACTGCGACTACAAAGAGTCTTTTGTTGTTTGTTTTTAGTCTTGAGTTGCCACCAGTAAAGTACAAGAGATCTGTAATTTGAAAAGCAGATCTTAAAGCAAGAGAAATTCAAAAACAAGCTTGTGAACATAACATTGGCAGAGAGTTTGCAGTGATAGAAGTGGGATGTTGAGGAATTGGGGGGGGTAGGAAAAGAGGAGAGAGGCGAGGCCCGCTGTAGGATGGAGGAGAGAGTGGAGATCGCTTCTGTCGACAGCAAAGACAGGAAACCACAGCTGCGACACACACACACACACACACACACACACACACACACACACACACACACACACAGACACACGTACACACACCCACACTTATACACTTGTGGTTTACCACAGGGCGTAAGCTTTTCGGCTGAACTGTACTGAATGCATGTCATAAACATCTTTAAAGCTTCATTATCCCATGTAATGCTGCTACAGAAAACGGTATTTTCTTCCATCTGACTGTGCCTATATATGCATTGCTATTTTGGCATTTTTGTTGCAATGTAATAAATGTTGTATTGCAGTCTTGTGTTTTGGTGCTTTATTATAATTCAGTTGGGGAAAAAAAAGTTTTCAACTATTCTGCTGAATGAGCTATAAATTAAGTTACAGCCCAAGTCACAGCTCACCCCTCTTTGCTACAAGCTACACAAACAAGCAGCTGACAGGATGTGGGCAACATATAACAGTTGCATCTTACCAACACTTGCAAGGGTGTTAGCATTTTCATTTATTGGACAATGTTTTTAAGAAAATAGTCATACGAATGCCACTTTAAACAGTAATCGGCAAACAAAATATTTTTTTAAGTTAGCTAATAACATATGAATATCTATGTAAAACTAAAAAATACATCTGCTCCTTAGACAGAGTAGCCTATTACGATATGGTATTTTTGAAAATACAAAAACAGATATTAACATCATTTTCATTTTTCAGCCCAGTAAAAGCAACAACATAGCACTGAATAGAGTTAGTCTCAGTACATGGCATTGATGATCTTGTTATGTAAAGATCCATATGTTTATCTTCTCTTCTTGACAAGGGTCTAACTCACAAGCAGGGGCACTAAGGCATGTAGTCTAATTAGATTTACAGCTATTCTTGAGGAGTCACAGCTAATCCCACTACGTTGGTAAGAATACTGCAGCAGCTAACTAAAGACACTGTCCAACTGTTCTTTAGCCCCACATCTCAGCTGGGCTGGGCTGTGGAGTTTGTAGAGGTTCCAGACCAGACTGGGTGCTATTTTGAGGAATGTGGTCATCGTGATCTCAGAGGTGTGGCCCAATAGGCTGGAGTGTGGCCTGATGATGCGTCTTGCACCTGAATGGCTTTTAAATCCTGTGCAGACAACAGTCCTGCTGCGCAGGCAAGCACCTTGCAGTCCCCCATCTGTTATATTTGGCACAAGATCAGAGTCAACAGGACAACAGGGATCACTTACTCTTCCCAGGCCATTGACCGTCTTGTTGTTACTCTCTTTAAGGACATTTGTCCAGTTTTTAATATTAACATGGCCTTGAAAGTTATGTTTCCACTAGCTGATTTTCTCTTTGATAGGTTTGTAGGATATACAAATGATTTGCTAAAATTTCGAGGAAATGCTATACCTGTGTGACATTTAATTGGACTGAGGATAACTCCTGTCCATTCAATGGAAATGTGCACACTTAGCTCTTCTCCCTGAATTGAACTATATGAATAAAAACTACATCTAATGATCGCAGCACAGGACATAAAGATGACTTAATATCATGCCTGGCTGATTTTGTTAATTTTAGGCTATTTAAAGCAAGGGAGGAGTTACTGACAAAGACAGATGTAGCAGGTTGAGGTTTAGGTGCCCTTTTTGTTACTGCAAAGAAACTCGAAAAGGGAAAAAATATTCATACTAAATATAAATAACTTCATGAACTGCAGTGCTTATTTAACTGTACATTATACACTTGTAGTAGATGTTCCCCACTGCTGCAATACAGGGGGGTACTTATACAAGCAGATGATACATTCACAATACTCAAAGGAGATGGATCACAACAAATAACAATGTGCTGGGGTAGTGTGACTGAGCTTTGCCTGCAGCAGTCATTTCAATTATATATTCATTCATTGAGTTTTCTTTTGACTGTTCAGTTCAACCATTCTTATAAAGCTAGAATAAGTGTATGAGGGGAGATTAATGCCACTGGGAAATGGAAAGAGGAAGAAAAAGCTCACTTCTTTTTTCTTACACATTAACAGAGCCTCCTCACAAATGCATAAACACTAATATTTGTTTATAATAGTGTTGAAAGTAGAAATTATAAGAACTAAAGTACAGGATCTCCGATGCACCCAAAGTAAAGTATTAGTTCCATTTTTGATGGACATTTCTAGCAACTGTTATTGTTTCTTAGGTGGACACTTTTATATACCCATCCATTCGTCATGTATATCATTATATCCAATATTAAGGTTTCAAGGAGTTTCAGCTGATCCCTAGCTGATTTTATGAAAAAGCAGTAAACACTCTGGACAAGTCACCAGTCCATTGCAGGACAAGTATGGAGAGATACATAGTCACAAACACAATCACTTCTAGGGCCAATTTAGAGAGAACAACTTGTGGCTGACTGACGACCAGTCCACGGGGTTTCAAATTTGAGAGAGGCGAGGATGGGACAGTCTGCCAGCAATCCTGATCTCACCCCCATTGAAGACTTGTGGGACCCGTTTGGATGTGCACTTTGAGCCAGAGTGACCAACTCAACCACAGTGACTGACTTTTGACAAATGCTGGTTGAAGAATGTGTGAACAGGCTGAAGAACAACATGTGAAGATGACGCTGTTGAGACTGGGCTTAATTCTTCCACACACTGTTGTTTATTAACTCAAGAGATTGTTTATTGCCAATATGTTTTTTTGTTTTTTTAGACTTCAAATATTACAAATGTGGCGCAATTCAAAAGGGAAATAAAGACGTCTTCCAATGGTTTTTATTGACAAAAATAATTAACAAAAAGATAATCTACCAAACATTATTTTGCTTTGCATAGTTTAATTTGTTGTTCGCTTGGTTACTAGTGTGCCAGGCTGAGTAATCTTATTTCTCTACACTGAACTGGTTTCAGTTATCATCTTTATCTTTTTGAGCTGCTTCGATCTAGTCATTTGTTTGTCTGTCTGTCTGTATAAGTGAGTTTATCAGCTCCACAAGAAATCTTCCCCAAAACATCTGCTGGTTGTAGCAAACTGTAACCCAGTGTATGTACATCTTCAGGCTTTTACTTTGAAAGTTGAAGCTCTGCTCAGTTTTTACACATGACTCTGTTAGACCTGTGTATGGCTCATTAATGCATAATGTTAGTTACGCATACAAATAAACACGAAACCTTCCATCATTCATTACCTTGGCCAATGAAAGGCTATGTTTTTGTCTGCGTGATTTGGTGGAAATATCTTATTTTAATGCAATGGATGCACAGAAGTAGGAACCCAGTGATCTTCATAGGTGCTGATTAGTATTTTTGCCCGTGGATACCCGAGAGGGTATTGGTCTATTGTAGCCGTGTCAGAGGGACAGAGGGAGAGAGAACATCCTGGGTCGGAAACGAGCTGCCTCTCTCTGTCTCGTTCCTCATTTCTTGTTGTTTTCCTTCAGTGAAGGGAACTTTCAATTCGGGCCTTAAGTTTCATCGTAAAGATTAAACTTAGTGACGTGATGATAAAGCTTGTTGTTGGACTACTTGCCATCGATGTAGCTGCTGTAGCCCAGTGGCAGAATTCTTGCCTGGCATGCCGGGGTGTTTGGGGTTTAAATCAGTCGATATAACAGTTTTTATTTTTTTAAAGAATTCATTCACATTATGTTTATGTGATTTATGTATTCATTTATTTATTTGATTACTGGTTGCGCAACCTTTTCAGTGAGTGCTCGAGCAACCATGGTGATGTTACAGTATAAGGCATGTTTATGTGTATATGTTGGGCTGAAGTCAGTCTTTACATTTATGGTTTTTACCACTTCAATTCTAACATGTTTGATCAAATTAACATTTTCCCTAGTGAAACACAATTATCAGTTGTACCGCACAGCGCCGCTGCCGGGCACTAGTCGGCCTTCATACTGGGAGTGGGCGGTGCAGTGCGGGGCCACACCTCCTCTGGCGGTGCTGCTGCTGCTGCTGCTGCAGGAGGACTGACTGAGACTGAATGCGCTTGATGTGAAGCAGCTAAGCAGCAGCAGTGCTCGGGCAGGAGTATGAGCGCCGTCCGGAGCGCATAGATGTGCAAAGCCCCCTGGAATATCCGCGCGCTGGAGAGGCCAAAACACACCGCCGTGGAGGACTGTCTTTATCTGGTCGTCAAAAGGGAAAGAGCCCCGGTGAAAGCATGGCGGTAGAAGAGGAAGGTCTCCGGGTTTTCCAGAGCGTTAAAATAAAAATAGG
>OMNM01030958.1:0-10377 GCA_900302745.1 Parablennius parvicornis
AAAAACACCAGCGGAGGCAAAGCGGTCGGCTTCTAAATACATAAGAGGAGTTTGTTTCTTTAATCATCCGGTGAACCCGCACGTCCATCGTTGTCTCTCCATGAAATGATAAAGACAGAGCTCGGCACCGTTTCGGTTTCCTCTCCTCGTGTTTTCTGACCTCGTTCTTGTCTTTTGCTTTCCTCGCCCTCTCTATCGCCGTCGTTCGCCCACTTTCTCCTATCCTGTCAGAAGTGGTATATTTTCCTATCCGCCCACAATAAAGACGTTATGACTCCGTATCTGGACCAGCGTCCTTTAGAAAGGCCTCATCCTGTTCCGGTTTTGTACCCCAGACGTTTTTTTGTGATTTTAAAACACTCCCAGTAGATCAGATATTCAAACAGTCATCATTTTAACAACAACAGGACAGATTTTGGAATTCCTAATGCAAATAAATTCCTAAAATTAGTTGTTTAGGAATCAGAATCTATAGAAATTATTGGTTTTATTGTGATAAATAATTAGAAAATGGGTCAAATGTTCATATGCATAATAATTCAAGTCTTGACATTTCTGCTTTAACTGACATCTTCTAGTTATCGACACATGAAGTATTTTCCACGTTTAATTCAGCGACTCAGAGTGTGAATATATATACAGACTTCTAATGATTTAACATTTAACTACACCCATCTTATGAGATGAGCTCACCACTGAATAACTCCTGTAGCTCTGTTGGTGTGATGAGTGTTTAAAAAAATCAAGATAACTCCAGGGACTATTAAAGCCGGAAGGGGAGAAACACACTTGACTTCACTCTTTTCAACGGCCTCGTGTCCATATTTGGTAACTTCCTCATTTCTTGTCATTTCTTTAACAGCAGTGATAATGGTGAGTTCATTCAGTAGTTTTACGTTGGAATTGGGCGCAGTTTGCGTCGGGTTTTGATCATTCATGAAAATTATAACAATATTAAATAAATGTTTTTTTTTAAACGGCATAGATATCAAATGTAACTAAATCTAGAGCCTTAAATTGTGTTTTACAGTTGTATTTTAGTCCTTAAATCTACTTGTGACATTTTCTCACCTTTTTTTTTTTTCCCTTGGCATCCAATGATATTTGCGTTGCACGAATGAAGCCCAGACAGGTTGTCATCTTAGAAGTGGGTGATGACATTAAGTTCATGTTATTAACTTGGCGGAGTTAAACGTAATATTTACCGTACACACAAAGTTTAAGGTGGAAAGCCTTAAATAAAATGAGCTGAGGAAGCGAAAAAAGCCTCAAATCCTCTATTTGCGGTGTAATTTGGAGGTGAATTCGAGCTCGACGGTCTAAATTCACACGTTAATTTAAATCATTTTGAACCTGTTGGTGTGGCTGTCATCATCATCATCATCATCATCATCATCATCATCATCTTCCTTCGTTTGCAGATTAAAGAGGAAAAATACTTCAAAAACCTGCTTTAACAGACCCACCTGGCCACCTTGACCTTGACCTTTGACCCTCACTTGACACTTAAGCTCATATGTGAAGAGTTTCCACGCAGGCTGTTCTGTCTTTCACACGGTGTGTCGGTGTTTACCTCCACATATGGCAACGCTTTGCGTCGGGACGGCGGCCGGCGCGTCTCTGCTTTCTCCATCGACTGTCCTAATAAAAGCCAGTGGAGGGAGACAGACGGGACGGACCGGGCGAGAAAGAGGAGGAGGAAGAGCTACGCCTGCATGACTCCCTGATTTATGTGATGGAGGAAGGAGAGCGAGAGGAGGGAGAGGTAGATAGAAGGAGACACAGACGGCTGCACACTGGACATCGTTTGATCATCTCAGATCCCAACACGTATTAGAAAACTGCATCGGGGAGGCGGATTTATATTCCACATCTGCATCGCACACAATGGAAGATTCACACCTTTTCTCAACTTTTTACACAATTTCAATCCGACATTTACCTGAAACAAACTTCAAACCTGCAGCTTCATTCACTTTACATAAATATTAAGTGTTGTAACTATGCGTGTATGCATATTGAGAAGAGGGAAACTATGTTCGGAGCTCAAAGGTCTCAGGAAATGCTTCTCAAATCCCGAAACGCTACAAATACCAAAAACACTATTCCGCTCTGTTGGCGTGCTGCTGATGTGAGCTGCTGTGCAGAGGTCAGTTTATCACTTTCTGGAAGAGTCGGCTCCTTCTAGTCCTTCAGTGGATAAAAAATAAATAAATCTAAAACATGTAGAAATCAAAATACGTGTTTCCAACATGTCACTCATGATACAACTTTGATTTGTCATTCATTAAAACAATCTAAATTCCCATCTGATCAAAATGACAGTAGCCCCCTATTTAATAATAAAATCTTCTCTGATGCGCTCTTTTTTGCACTTTTAAAAAGTTTGCAAAATGCATGTAAGATTTATAACATGAATCATTGAAATGAGTGTTCCGTTTTAACATTTTTTAATGTTTTATAATTGAAAACAATCATTTTCACTTATTCCTCATGGAAATAAAAGTAAGTTATTAGTGAGATAGATTCATGCTCTGTGGTTTGGAATTGCGTTTTAATAAAACACATCGATCAGTTGACAGTGAAAACTAAAAAGTAAACAGCCAATTCTAGCAAGATGCTGCAGGAAAGACCGTCACAAGAGTGACTTTTTGAAGACATGGAAAGTGAATTTTAAGTTGAGATGCTACCTCAGCTTTAACTCTGAGCCAGTTTGAGGGTTATATGAGAAGTTTGCATGTTCTCCCTGTTCTTTCAGCTGGAATCAGATTCACCTGCACACTGGGTTTGATAAAGCTGCACAGAAGAAAGACGGATGGAGATGCCGCCGGGTCATACTGGGTAAACTGTCCCTTTTCAGATTGTTCTCTTAAAAGAAGTTAAAATCCTCAGAACATTTTCACTCATGAGACTTTAGTCCTTCCCTGAAGCTTTTAGAAGATTATTTAAATAAAAAAATTAAACAAACTGAAATTGAGAGAAAAAGAAAAACTGTCTGAAAGAGTCAAAATAGCTTTAACAGCTAAAATAAAAATTAAAAAACACTTAAAATCAGTTAAAAGATCTCAAATTGCAGGGTGGAAAGTAAAACAGATAAAATAGCTAAAAGTCAAGAGCCTTTAAAACAAAGTTAATCTGCTAAACATGGCAGGAAAGGTCAATACATCTAATTTATACAACGTATTAGTGCAGCAAAATGATATATACAACTTTATGAACTGGTCATTTTAAAGGTTGAAGGTTTAAAGGTTTTGTGGCTCCAGATGAAATTTATTTAGTGGAAAGTGGCCATAAAGGTTGGAGTCAAAGCAAACATTACAGATTTGTATTATTAAATTAGTATGTAGCTTATACAGTAGTCCTGAGCTGAAAGCCGTACAGATAGTATGTATAGATTCGTAGATTGACAGTAAAAAAAAAAAAAAAAAAAAAAAAGGAAGTTGCAGGGTTATTTGGATGTGCTGGAATAATTTTTGCCCCTCGGTTTCCCTCCACCACTTCTCTTATTTGCAGAGATTATGTGACGATAAGATCCTGCTGATAGTTAACAAGGCACACAAGATGTCCTTGAGATTAGATCTGAACACGTGTGCGTATATATCACCTCTCCTCTCCGCATGCAGCGACGGAGGAGAACCTGAGAGCAGGAATAAAGGCCAGAGTGAGTGCGGAGGAAGCGGGGAGGGCTTACGTTGGCTTCGGGACGGTGTGGTTTCAATCATCACACATCACATCACACATGACTGAAAAGAAAAAGAAGGAGAGGGTGATAGAGGGGAAGAGAAAACACAGGGAGGGAGGGAGAGAAGGAGGCAGGGCCCGGACCAAAACAAACAGCAGCTCCACTTCCAGAGCATATTTCATGTACTTAAAAATATGAACGCTCTCAGTTGTGGTTTTGAAAGCATTAACTTGTTTATTGTTGATTCACTTCCACCTTCCAGATTCTCATTATCATCGGCAGTAAATAAAAGGCCGGACTGTAGGTGGGATGAACGAGGGAGGGGGGAGTAGGCGGAGAGAGCTGGCGAGATGGAAGCGGCAGTGAGTGGTAGGAAAAACTTGAGCGAGGAAATAAAAACAATGTGAGAAGGAGTGGAGCTCCTAAAATAAGCTGTTAGCCACCGACAGTCCAAACATCCTCGTACACTGGTGACATTTTCCTCCTCTTCTTTTTTCCCCCCTCTCTCTGCCGTCTCTCCGTTCCCCGTCGCTTTCGCTTTATATCAAAGTGACAGATTTAATTTGATTGACTTGGCTCACCTTTAAACGCCGGCTCGCTCGCTCGGCGAGCGGGAGGGTTAACCTCCCGAGCAGAGTTCAAGTCCTCCTCACTCGGGAGGTCGGAGCTGCTCGTCGACGCCACAAGATGAAAAAATATCCATTTCATTCATTTAATGCTTACAGACCAGAGAGAGTGCATTTTCTTTCCAGTGTAACAAACTCAGGATGGACTCTTCCACTTCCATTTCCAGACTAACATTTTGTGTTAGTGCAAAGATAAAAAGAAAAACAACCAGTAAAGTGGATATTTTGTTGAGCGTCAGAGGTTAATTTTCACTTTTCTAGACTCTGTCAAGTTGACCAAACGATCTAAAGCAGGAGGTGGTGAACTTTACGACTAAAGTCACCGTTATTGTGACTTTCCACCAGATGAAATTTACCTGGAGCTGCAACATATATTTAACTGAATAACATTGATGTTTCATTATAGAAAAGAATGTTTTATTACTTGTTGGCCATTTTACTTATTGTATTTTCATTATTGTAGCTGTTAGAACTCTTTTTTTTTTTGCTTGTATTTATTGTGAATGTGAGAGTGTGTGTTTGTTTGTTTACGTGTGTTAATCCTGTGACAAACTGGCGACCCTGAACATGATAAGTGGAATAGAAGATGGATAGATGAGTATTTCTTTGACTTGTTTGGGGTTTTTTTTCCTTCTCAGACTTAAGGATCATGGTTTAAGCAGTTTTGGACATTTTTTTTAGCAATTTTAGCTTTTTTTTTTTTTTTTTTGGTGCATTTTTAAGCAATTTTAGTTGATTTAACCATTTTTGTTCTAGTTTTAGGTATTTTGTAGGTAGACAAACATCTTCACTTCAGTTCAACCTAAATGGAAAGCGGGCTATTTGACTGGCAGACGTTAAACGATCACAGTGAACTTTGGAGACATTCATCCAGTTGGATGTATTTGAAGACAATGAAGTCAAATCCACTCCTGGCCTCTCCTTTTTCTTTTCCTAGATTCTTTTACAAATATCAACTCATCTCTGTCCATTACAGACTTCTCCCATTAGCCTTCACATGAGCAGGAACTTTCAGAAACTGACTCAGCCAAACGAGTGAATCGTATTTTGCCAGCTCGTTGTGTCATGGATGATGAAATGGAGAGAACGCTGCGATTATGTCTTCGTAGTGGTCAACATGTTGGAAACAATGAAACGGGACTTCAGGGCTTCAAACTTTGGCGCATGTTCAAGCCCTCCTGACAGGTTTGGCTACAAATGTAAGATATTTTTTTATCTGTCACCATCGTAAAGGTCAAGTAGTCGCACCCGACTCAAGAAGTATTTCACCTTCTTGTAGCAAGTTACTGAACTTGTTTTCTTGGAATGGTTTAGAATCTCACAACATCCATGTTTTCATCAAACTAAGGTCTTAATCTACAGTTGCTTCTTAACATATTTACTCATAAATGTTAAAGAGTAACTCAATAAGTCACATTCACACAAGTCAATTATACTGAGCTTTTGGTGATTCAACCATTTCTTCCATATGACATTCTGAAGTTCAACTCCTAGGTTGGTTTCCAGTGTCAGGATGGCCGAGTGGTCTAAGGCGCCAGACTCAAGGACTAAATCCTTCCTTCTCAAAGGGACTTCTGGTCTCCCAATGGAGGCGTGGGTTCAAATCCCACTCCTGACAAGTCTTTAACGAACTGATACATTTGCTTCAAACAATGCTACTCCATTTGTTTATCAACAAAACTTCCCTAATCCTCGTGCAAAGACCTTCACTGCATGCATGGTACATTGAAGTTCCTTTTACTTGTTACAAATTTGCAATTCTGCTAATATTACAAATTAGCAGAATTTAGCAATGTTGTCACTAACATTTCTCTCTTCTTATCTGGAGCTTAGAGCCCAGATAAGAATTCTTATCTGGAGCTGATTCTTTCAAGGTGAAGAGTAAAACTATGTCTCCTGTGAGACATTTTTGGCTGATTTTTGTAACTACTTGGCTTTGGACTTCACATATCTAACCTTCATGAGAGGAACACAATAGTCACAGATAATGAACAAATGTTTTCAGAGTCAGGATGGCCGAGTGGTCTAAGGCGCCAGACTCAAGTGTTCTTCTTCATATATAAAGGTAATTTTTTCTAGATTGAATCTAATGGAGCTCTGAAGAGGCTTCTCTGGAAGTCAATATGGCCGAGACCTTTAACAGACAAGACTTTAAGAGAACTTCCCCCTACCACTGTTAATGGTCCTCAAAAGGGCATTATTTTTAATCCTGCTACTTTTATCTGCCTTCATCTGGCGTTTATAGCCCCAAAAGATTAATTTCTTGAGCTGATCGTGGGAAGGTCAAGAGAAAAAAACTATTTCCTCCATGTGGTATTATTCAATAGTTGCCAATGTAGTTTACATATTTGACTGTCACAGGTAGTGAAGTGCGACTCCAGCAGCTGTACTCAGTGTCAGGATGGCCGAGTGGTCTAAGGCGCCAGACTCAAGGATGAAAACCTTCCTTCTCAAAGGGACTTCTGGTCTCCAGTTGGAGGCGTGGGTTCAAATCCCACTCCTGACAGTAGGTTTTATCCTGCTTTGGTTGAAACAAAAAGAAAAGTTGTTTTTATCTTCATCTGTTCTGAACGAATCACAGAATCGGAATATATGGTGGTTCCACAGAAACAACATTATTTCCTCTTCTGCTTCAGTTTAGTTTGTTTTTTCCAAACATCAGAGTTTCTGAGACAAACTCAAAAAGCACTACTCGGAGGAATTTCTAAATATTTGGGTTCAAAACTCACTTCTGGCTATTGATTTCATCCCTCTGCAGTTTTAGTTGAAACAAACCTACAAGAATGGAAAAGGTGATTTCTCCCTTGTTTGCAGAGCTTCGGTTCTTCTTGGAGAGACGTGGGTTCGAATCCCACTCCTGACAAGAGCGTTACTCCCTGAGTTCTCTTTCTTTACTGCTAATCTGCTTGAACATTATTGCAGCGCATTAGACAGCTTCTTTATTTCTTTTTTTTTTTTCGGCCCATTACTCCTCCTCCTCCTTCTCTGTGTATGTGTGTGAAACTTTTCGCTCTCAACGCGTAAAAAGTGTGTGTTCCTCCCTCCCTCCTCTCCCGCGTGCGTAATTAGTTAGAGAGCGTCTGGAAAGTTGTGATGTCCACGAAGAAAATCAGCTTTATTTCTGACACCTGTTGCCGAGAACACGGCGCGCGCGGAGCAGAACACAGCGAGGGGCGTGCGCAACTACTTTCTTCACTTTTTTTTTTTTTCTTCTTATGTATTTCTCCCTGACAAGTTGGGACTTTGGAGAATCTGACAGGTCCGCTGATCGCCGGAGGCTCTCTCTCACGTCCGCATGTTCTTCCCCCCCCCATGAAGCGACAGCTTTTTGAGAGTGAGACGAGGACTTTTTTTGTGTGACATCGAGGAGTGAAAGGCATTTCATGTGTCCAAAAAGAAAAAAGTGACACTTGGAAGAGTTTGTTTGTGTGTGTGTGAGTCGGTGTGCGCCGCGCGGCGGATCTGCCTGAAGGCGCCTCACCGAGCTGTCTGCAGCTTCCCAGCCGGACTCAAAGTCACACTTCTCGGTCTGGAGCGCGTCGGATAGTGGAAGGAGATAGTTTCCTAAACTTTTGGAGACTTTATCCAGCAAACCAGGTGAGACCTCCCTTCATTGGATAAGTTTGAAAAAGCCTTTTAAAGTGATGCCACTAAGTTTTAAACACATTATGCGCAATGTGTGTTGTTTTAATACTAATTTAAACAACTTTTTTACAACACCGTTATAGTTCATTATCACTTTTTAGTGACTTCCTATCTCCTTTGTCCTTTTGGCCTAATAATAGACTTGAACTTGAGCGCACGGGGTTGTAAAAAAAAAGCTTTTTTGCGCACAGAACAGGACGCGCACATCTCGAGCTCTTTGTCAAAAAGGTCTTTGGACTTTGTTCCACTTGAACTTGTCGACGTTTTGTCCCCACAATGTTTCCGTTGTCACGGTCTACTGACAGAATGGGTCTATTTCATGACTTTGGCTCAAGTATGACAGTGGTGAAACGCAGAGAGAGAGAGTGTGTTTATGTGTGTATATGTATCCGCCAACCCCATCGGCCCAAATGAAGGCAGCCCTCTCGCTTTGCGGTGGCGACCAGGACTATTTTGGTCGAAATGTTGCACAAATGTTTCTCTCAGTATAGGGAAATTGCTCTGCCTTCATCTGGGCCACAGGGTGCATTGGCATCTGAGCCAAACTGACTGAAATGACTTGATTTATTGACAGGTACATTAGAAAAAAAAGTCTCATTATAAGAGAGGAGGAAAGATGCTCAGGTTTGTGTGAAAAGGTCTAAATCATGATTTGATACGTTTGTTCATTAACCTGATGTGAATTTAAAGTGTCAGCTGCTGGTCTGACTGCCTATACTGAGCGTTTATATAGTGTTTATGTCTGGTTGTTTGCGAGGATTAACTATAATTGTAACAAAATTATGTTAATGTATAGATTAAAACTCAAACAACAAATCAGAGTCTTAAAGTTTCAAGCAAACGCAACAAAGAACCTGGGCCGTCACAACATTTATCTGTGTTTGTGGACGGGTACTTTGTGTTTATGTCTGTTTTTCTTGCCAGTGGGGCATCCTCAGGCCTGTGTGCTCAAGTTTTTTGTGGTAACCTTTGACCTCATAGTAACTCACCAACAGTCACAAAAACTCTCATATCCCACAGACTATTTAGGCAGAAAAAAAAGAAAAAAAAAACGTTGCTCTGGGCAAACCTCCCTGTTAACAGTCTCACAGGACTTGGGCGGGTCCAGCATCAATCTGTTCCACACATTTAAAAAAAAAAAATGTTTTAACCCAAATGCAGGGAGACCTTATAGATGTGTCACTGTAAAGCCCCGTGACGCTTTACTTGGATTGAGTGGTGTCACTGAATAAGTCAAAGGAGTATGGAGAACTAGTTTCATGTTTGCAAGGGGGAGACATAACAGGAGAAAGTGAGTTTTTTTTTTTTTTTTCCGTCTGTCACCACACGCAAAAAGCAGAGTATTAGATCGGTTTTCAACATGTGATGCCTGCAGGAGGAGCTGAAAGAGAGAGAAAACCCCGGGTCGTCTCGGGCAGCGACGTCTCCGCGTTAATCTCTGTTCTTCATGGTTTTAAAAAGGTCTGAAACCAACGTGAGTTGTGTGGACAGAGCTTGACTGCAGGGCTGATAAAGAGAGGAGGAAGTGTGTGTGTGTGTCAGGTTAGATAGTAACATTAGATGTGCAGATAGGACTGGTGAAAAGTGTTACTGTCAACAAGTTAGCCATTAGAGAGAGATAATCTCTCTTCCTCCTCCCTCCCATCCACCTTATCTGTTCTTTCTCTTCCCTCCCTCTCTCTGCTTCATTCACAAAGTTATTTTTCCCTCTGAGTTTCTATTCTTCAAGCCATAAGTTAACAAATAACCTTTTTTTTGTAGCAAGTGGAACCAAACTGTGGCCGGTGACATCATGTGAAAAGCAGAAGAACAATTTAGTAAACATCTCATCCTGTGAAATCTGTATTCTGAACATCTTCTCATTGTTCAGTTTCTCTCTTTGTCCCCCCGTCAGCTTGTCTGCCCTCGCAATTGGTAAAAAAAAAAAAAAAAGACCTTTTCTTTAGGTGAGCGTCTCGTCCCCTCGGGACTCGGTAATTAGGGACCGGGAGTAAGTGAGTATGTGTACGAGTCTCCACAGTAGACATTTGAGAAGATGGGCTGTCTGCGAGCACAAATGGGTCCTCAAGGTCATTCAAGAGTGTATTGTAAAGTGTGTGTGTGTGTGTGTGTGTGTCCGTGTGCGTGTCTCATGCGTTCAGACTGAAAATAAGGAAATATTTATAAATTTAATCAGAGAGTGCCTGCAGTAATGTCAGGTTTGTTTTTAATTATCAGGCATAAAATCCTGAATTAAAGGTGGATTAGACGCATCACGCAGTAAATACTGTATGTGTGTGTGTGTGGGTGTGTGGTCACCCAGGTGAGGCTCAGGTGAGTGTAAATCTGTCATGTAAAACGTGAGGCGAGCAGCTGAGATTTCACTCTGGATCCACATTCCCACCGAGAAGAGAGGAAAAGTTTCCCTGGGGGTCAGTGGGGGTC
>OMNM01030970.1:0-10775 GCA_900302745.1 Parablennius parvicornis
CACAGCAAAAGCAGACTTTTCTGCTCATTCAACAAAGATGTGGTGAGAAAACATATATAAACTCTGATTTGAGCCACCCTGACACATTTTCAGGTTTTCTCGTCGTTTCAAATGTCATGATTTCCTCTGCGTATCATGAAATACAAAATTTAGGAGGCTGTGTTTATTCAGAGCTTAATCTGATTCATTCTTCAAGTCCCCGTGCTCAGGGTCAACAGGATGTTATTTTTAGTCTGGATTATGACGATTATTCTTGAGAGTTTTAGTTCTGGCAATCATCGGTTATTAGCCTGCTGTATGTAGGCGCTACTCATCACAGGATTTTGTGGTGGCGGCTTAAAAATATGACCTTTTTAGAAAAAAAAAAAAATTTAAAAATCATGTTTTAAAGTAAATAAACACTGAATGTCAAGTGAACAGACTCGGACAGACAGACACATTTCCGTAGCTGTCAAACACGAGCTGATGCTGAAAAGGCATTCTGCACTGACTCCTGAATGAAGCTGTCGCACCTGATTTGCATTGAAGTTATGCAGGGTGGGGGGGTTAGAAAGCACGACGCATTCAGTGACACGGCAGTGGTGATGCAAAGTTGGATGAGATTCAGCTCATTTCTTTGTGCAACAGAAAGCACCCATTGGGAGAGAGAAAACGGTTATATAACACATGAAACCCAGTGTGGCAGAGATGAGACATTCAAACAGATTAGCTATCAAACCGCAGTGAAGGAAACACGCAAGCAGAACGAGGGGGGAGAATAAACCCCGAAACCTGATTAAAACTAGGCTGCTCTCGTCGTTAATGGAGCTCGGATCGGGATAAAAGTGCATTTCTAACTCGCGTCTCGGCTGAATTCGGCGTGCCGCTTTTTGTTAAAGGGGGGAGGAGAGTCGTAACAAGCCCACAGCAGGAGGGAGAGGATGCTGGGTAAATGTTTCATCTTGACAAGTTCGTGTAGTCGGGCGATCACTATCCAGAAGTCTTTGTGTGGAGAGAAACGTTGATGCGTCTGACTATCTGTGGGCAAGAATCAGATCACAGGACGTCTGACGTCTGAGAAGCTGTGCAGTTTTATACCTGTTTGCAGCCGTGCAGCAATGTGATAGTTCTCCCCACACAAAACCAAGATCCTTCACTTCTCATATGAATCCTTGTAACTGAAAACTTTCCAATGAGTCTGAAATAAACGAGCGAGGAAGACCAGGAGTGCCAAAGGAACCTGATAGTATCACGATAATCACATGAAATTCCCTTGATTATTTCTGCAGTGGCCTGTTTAGAACCTACAAGCTTTCCTCACAGACTTTCTCACACAAAGTCCAAACTTTTACAGATCGTTCCAATGTCTCTTCGACTTCTTGCACGCTCGTTAGTAACATTTGTTTACGTCATGTTATAAGTAATCAGATTGGAAGTTGCTCTTTGGATGAACATCAACTTCTGATGTTATTATGTTGATGCTCAGTCTATTCCCAAACAAACTGAGCGGCGGGTCGATAGACACACAAACGTCTGGAATAGATCCTTCTGATTGCCTCAAAACAGGTTGTGGTGAATTTCAGAATCAACACGTCTTTGCAGATGATCTTTTTTTCTTTTCTTTTTTGTCATGTTGGTAGATGACTTTGTGAGCTCTCCTCATGTCATGTAATACTTGTCCCAATATTTTTGTCCAGGCTTTGTAATGTTGTAGCATCAACGCGTGCAGACACAAAGGATGGAGTCAAACGAGGGACGTGCTAACAAAGACATAAAATGATAAAGCAACAATAACCGACACCGTAACTGAAACACAAAACTGCGGCGTGTAAACATGACATTGGCCAAACAAAGTCACTGGAAGCATTTCCCACAATCCCCTGCGCCACTCCCTCAGTCCACTGTGGTCACTCCAATATACTGGTAAAAATGTGTTGTCAGGAAAATGGTGTAGTGTTAGTAAACGAAAACTTTGAAAAAACTGTGCATTAAATTTAAGAAAAGGGAGCTGCAAAATGTTTAACTACGACACAATTTCAGAAAGTTTAACTTTGACTGTGATAAGATGAACACAAACTTTTATACTCTGCAGTCAACACACCAAAATACAACAAAAGTCAACTGATTTTACAAGGAATCTTCATGTAAACAGGAAGTGGAACACAAACTTGATTTTACTTCCAACTTTAAATTGGCTCATTGAACAGATGGTTAACTCAGCCATCTTTAACAACTTTGTTCTGATCGTCATCCATCACAAGTGGAGATATTTCTATTCATCAGTGGAACTCTGTAACATGTAAGATTTAGCTATAATAGTCTTTAATATATCTTCCAAGTTGACTCACTTCTTAATTATTTACCCTTGCTTGAGATATGTTAACAAAATGCGGAATAATATCTGAGTCATCCACTCGTTCTCAGTGTTTTCACTCGAAGGAGTTTCAGCAAGGAAGATGCTTGTTGTCATGAGGAATAACACAACACAGAAGATGCAACATGGCCTCCAGCGGTTCGGCGTAACACAGCGGAGCCACCACGGAGCTCCTACTGAGCGAGCCAGCAAGGCTCGCATCAAATTACAGCAATGTTGAGAAACAACAAACATCGACAATTACAACCGCAGGCCCCCTCCCCTTTAGAACTCCTCCATCCATTGGACTGCTGTCTGCTGGAAATCACTATCTTTACACACTTGGCACATTCTCCACTTTCCCAACACCCCATAAGCTGCTTTCTCTCCTCACTCCAAGCTATTAAATCCTCAAAGGCTTCGCCTCAGTGTGTCCTCACAGAAACCTCCTGCTGCTTTAGAGCCGACCTGGTGACAAACCATGCAGATTACAGTTTGTTAAGGAACAAGAGCGGGTCGATAGGAGCGGCTTGATCCAGACTAGTCGAATTACTTCACGTACAATCACACTCTTTTATTGATGCGTTTCATTTTAAAGTGCCTGCCGGGGATCTCTATCAAACTGTTCGTTATGTAAGATGATTTTCCAGACTTCACTCCGGATGATTGGCAGCCAATGAGTGGGACCACAAGCAGCGCATGAAGGAAATATTAGAGAAGTCTTTAGAATCCCACAGCAAACAAGACTTCGGCTCAGCGGTAATCACAGGCTGCATAATGATGGGGAAGAGCCAGATAATGCCACACCGCACTCTTGGACCCCCACTGACGCAAACAGTCGATTTTCTTTTTCTATATTTAAATGAAATCTTGTAATTAATGAAGACGGAGTGTAAAGAGACAGCAGCTCCTGCCCCATCCCTTCGCTGTTCACATCCTGCGTGTGAATCCGTTAAATCCATCAAATATTCTGGATGGCTGTGCTGTGAATTCACACGTTAAAGTCTGATTAACATCCTGACTGAAGGGGTGAAGGACATGCGGTAGTGCTATGTAATCTTCTTCAGATACATAACACCGCCAACCCCTGCACCCCAGCACACCGAGTGCTATCGGATCTTTGCATTCTCAAACATTACTCAGGGCAAATGGTTAAAATTTCTGAGTTTTTTAAGGTTTACCTCTCTAGAAAATCTGAATCTCACCCATGAAAAGTGTAATATAGTAGCTATGAATAGTTAAAGAGGCTAAAATAACCAAGATGTATAACATGGCTAAAATGGCTAAATCCATTAATCATGTACAGTCTGCACCACAACAAAGAAAAACTTAAAGGTTTAAGTTAATGGTTATTATGGGACTATTCGGTTATATATTTTTCTCCATCACAATTTCTGCTTTGTTCCTGCCAAAGCCATAAATTGAGTTTACAAGCTCTTCTACAAGGCAACAGTTTCAACTGTAGATGTAAAACCGACCGTGAAGACGAAAATGTTCAGATCTTCGTTTTGTTGGGTTTCTTTCACACTGCTCGTTTGAGAGCAGAAAAAGTCACGCAATTCCAACAGCTGTTCATTTGTTAGTGGTTTCGCCAAAAATGAACACTGACCAGAGAGAAAGAAAAGCATGAGGAAGTAGAAACCCAGCTTGATTGGTCCGGATCGAAAGTGGAAGTCCCGCCCTTTGAGCCAGGGTGACTAAAGGGGCTGATTAGCTTGTGGCTAAAAGGTAGCCACAAGCAACAGTAATATACATTCTTCATACCAGGCATCAATGAGTGCCTTCCTCACCACTTCTTCCTCACTACTCCATGTCTGCCTACAAGATATTTTCCAACTTTTATTTTCTGCGCCTGCTTCTTCAGATTCACGCTGTTAACTCTGTTTGTTTACTACCCAAAATGCACTATGCTCCACATAACTTCCTCTCTCTCGATTGGCTGGATAGTCCCTGACGCTTTCACAGTCTGCGGTCCAGAGCTCGGTTCACTCGCAAGTGAATCCAGAGGTACGTTTTCAGACCGACCAGAGACCAGGTGAGCTTTCACACCTGCTCAAACGAAGCGGACTATTCCTGAAGCATGCTAACGACATCGTTTTCAAATTGTTGCCGTGTGAACATGAAGCTTTTCTAGTTTTCATTTGAAACGCTTTAGTATATTTATATGTCTCAACACTCTGACCCCATTGAGCATGTAAAACCAGCCCAGTCCAGTTAACCTGAAGCAATACCTGCCTCCACTCTTTACTATCAAACACTCCAACAGTGTTCGGGTAGCGCGATCCTGTAGCCATCTTCTCACCTCCCAGCGGAGTAAAACAAGTCGCACCGACCAGTCCGACGCAGCTTTCTTATTATTTATGACAGTCTTGAGTTCAGAGGCCGGTGTTACAACCCGCCGGAGCCGAGAGTCGCCGACTGGACTCAAGTCAGAGCGACGCACAATGCCGCTGAGGAGAGGTGGGAGCGAATGGAGGGAGGAGGTGGCTCTAACCTGCCCTGAGGCATTCTGGGAGTTTATTAATAAACCTGTGGTACTTGAAGAAAGATGGTTGTTGGTGGAGGATTCCTGGGAATCATGGCTGTTTGTTGTGGTTCATACAGATCTCTGTCCCGACTCCTTCTCCTTCGATTTGCTTCCACACCATTTCAGCAGGAAGCAAGAAAAATATATAAAAAAAACATGGAAATCTAAAGGGCAGACAGCGACACAACATACCCAGCCTGTTTCGGTTTGTCTGATCCTTTTTAATTTCCACGAATCTCCTCCACAGTGCTCCTGCCTCCAGGCTCCTGTAATAAAATCTGTCTTGTTATTGTCCAGAGCTTTTACATCTTCACATCGAAGATGTAGTTAGCAATAGAAACTGCTTCTGTTGCCAGACTATTGTACTTAAAAACTAACATTTATGTTAACTAATGACAGAATTACGACTAAACTAAAACAGAAACCGTGTGTTGCTGTGTATATTTATTTATAGTTTTTGTATGTCTAAACATGCATGTGCCTTTTTAAATTCTACAATTGTTATTTTCTCAGATTTTAATAGGGTTTTTAAGGTGTAATTATGTTATTATTTTGTTGTTGGTATGACATTTTGATCGAAGTGGAAGTAACTTACATTGCAGAAAAACTGGGAAATAAATGAAAAGAAGAAATAAAACACTGTAGTTTTGCAATGCTAATGTAAAATTTGATCTGAGCGAAACTGTAGAAGGGTGATAAAACAGCTAATTGCGAATAAGCATCTACTAATGTGTTTAAATGAGGCTCCTGGTTCTTCATTTTCCGGTTTGACCAAATATAAATCTCCGGTATTAACCAATATAGCAGGCAAGTGCAAGATGCTTCTATTTTGCAAAGACTTCATTTTTTGTTTTCTTGGGGGGGACTGTTTAATCAAGTGTAGATTTTTTTTATGATGTATTCTTTCCTTTTAGCAGTAAAACAAAGAAAAAAGGACTAACTGTCATTAATTGAAAGTTATTATTTTATCTTTCCCAGGTTTGGCCCAGACCACATCGATTTGAGCTTCGGACTAAAAGGAATTTTTCACTCTTAACATAAAGGATCTGCTTACAGACACCACTGCACACACACAGTTCTAAATATATTTGTACTTTGCTGATGAAAGACTTCAGACCACAACAATAAAACAGTGTTTCTGCAGTCCCACGCCTCATTTTACTTTGAGTCCTACACGCAGGGCGGCAGCACCATGAAGTAACACTGCGCTCCCACATTTTCAGGGCACGGCGATGTTAACATTATGACTCACCGCTGCGTGCCGAGCACTCCCCCACCGTCTTACTATCGCTGCCAGGAGTGCACTAAGAGGGTAAACATCGTGCGGGGAAGCATCCGCCAACCAAACCGACACTGTAGATTGATAACATCAACATTAAAGCTCCAGCGAACGCCTGATTTAAGTCTGACAACTGCTATTTATAATGTGGAATATTAAACAGGTCAGTTCAGAAAACCTTTTGAGTTTTATTGTATTGTAATATCTAGCTGAGGACGTGAAGAAAGAAGCTAATAGTTTTGGTCAAAGAGGTTTGCAGATAAGAGACATGTCCAGCAGTGAAATATAAGTCAAAATCAGCTGAAACCGCTTGCAGATACAATAGCCAGTTGAAGTGAGAAAGTCGCTCTGGAAGTGTGAGCATCAACCAATGCAGAGCCGGACAGCAGTCTGGCTTTTTTTTTTTTTACCGAGTCTGTCTGCAGCAGCAGAAGTGGCGGCGGCGGCGACAGCGGCCTGGTGCGACAAGGAGTCACAGCCGAGTCACCGCGCAGCCACTTCGTCGCAGACAATAAGTCACTGAGGCTCAATCGCAGCTTTACCTCCTGCTACAATTTACTAAAAGCATTAACAGCAAAAACTGTTATGATTCATACGTGGAAACAAATCAGATTTGTGTCAGAAAAGCGCCAATGCGATCGCCATGTAACCAGGCTGATCTGATTTTCCTAACATTGCGTTTGTAACGTCGTCAACATCCAGCCTATAGAGGCGATCTGACGGCACAGTGGTGAGGAGGTTACATGACTTCTGCAGGAAATAACTGCAGCATAAAAAAGGCTATTATGGCCCTTTTTCCTCCTCCTTTGCTTAAATATCCAGGAGACTTTTGCCAAACTTCTCAGGGACTGCGACATTAGCATCAAACAAGAGTAATCATAAGAATCAGATATGAGTCACTCGGTAAAATATGTGCAACGTCACGGTAAAAAAAAAAAAAAAAAAATGCGATCCAATCGTCAAGACTTGCAGTGTAAATGCAGCTTTAGAGACTTTTACTTTGAAAGTAGAAGCTATATTATATCTCTGCGACTAAATTAAGAAATTCAGTTCCAAAACTTTGTTTTAGTTAAAAAATGTGTCATTCCCACCCTTTCTCTGAGATTCATAAAGTATTCCTCTTTATCCTTCTGTTTGACTGGCTTTGCTTTGCTTGTCCTGCTCTCTTAACGAACGGCAGCCGGACCGTGACCCTACTCACAACACGCCATCCTCTCCTTTCAAATCTCAGTTATGACTAGCCGGCTGTCGATGAATCATTTCCATCTTATTGATTCGCTCAGAGTAGAGCGGCCCCTCACGATTACTACACATTTGTTTCTACACGGTGGTCACAAATGGGGCAGAGTGGAAACTGTCTCGTTAAGGGCCAAAAAAATAAATAAATAAAAAGGTCAACGGCACTTTGAGATTAATGGTGGAGCAAGAAATCAGGGATTATTAGAGGCTGCAGCACAGTCTTTCATGCTGCGGAAGCATCTGTTGGGTGAAGAGAAGATAACTGGTTGTGGACGGAGCGTTTGTGCCCGCCCCTGATTACACCATTAATATTTCATGGGGGGGTTTTGGGGTTTTTTTTTTAAGCGTGACGTCAGTCAGACACTGTTGAGAGGATGGATGTAATTGCTGGACGCGTACAGATAAAACAATAACAATGGCTTGTGTGGTTTAATGTGGTTTGATTGACGGGGTTGGATACTGAAGGTGGCCACACAATCACCACGACGATATCTGTCGTCGCGGTTTAAACTCTTCCGTGTTGTGATTCACGGCCTGACAGGTTTCACGAGAGCAGCGGCGGTGCGACCACATCGAGCAGCGACCCGCCCAACAATCCGAATGCGATGCAGAGGTCGACCGAACAAGCTCATGGAGGAAAAAGAGATTAATGAGGCGGCAGTGTTTCATCTAGCTACGACCATGACTGCCATGTTTTCATTCCCACAATGCAGCTGTCAAGTAATGAACTTACAAGACGGGAAAACGAGCAAAAAGTATATACTTTGGATTAATCGTACAAAACGAACTTGGAAGTTAGTTTTTAACAGAGTTTAGTCCCGGGGTCTAAAACATTTCCCATCAAAAGAGCTCTTTTTGGCACCATCCACTAAATGAAATTCTTCCGGGGCCACAAAACAGGTTTGATCAGAAATGATCACATAGCTTATAAAGTTATTTATGTAGTTTTTACTAAATGTACATCAATAATAATAATAATAATAATTAACATGTTTTTAATGTATTGACATTTTTCTGTTTTTTGTATGTTTTATTTGTTTTATGTACCTTAATGTACTGCTGCTTGTCTTGGCCAGGACACTCTTGAAAAAGAAGGTTTTAATCTCAATGAGGATTTTCTGCTAAAATAGAGGTTGGATTGAAATAAATAAATAAATAATATTGATGATTTTATTTGCAATGCACTTAACATTTAAGCAGTGTCAAAGTGCTACAAAGTAAAATCAGACGTGTGACGTTTCATGACAACAATTTAGAATTAATTTTGCTGTTTTAGTTTTTGCAGCCATTTTTAGTTTGAACCATTTTGGCTGATTCTTAGCCAATTCTGCCAAGTTTGGTTGTTTTAGCCGTTTTTACCATTTTCTTTTCACGTCATGTAAGTTCATTATAGTTTCACCTGTTTTTGCTCCATTTGTTACATTTTAGCTGCTCTTACCAATATTTTTCTAGGTTTTAGCGCTTATAGCAGTTTTAGTCTTTTTAACTATTGTAGCTAGGAGAGTCTTTTTGAAAATAAGCCAGGTATGCACATGGAATTACAAAAAAAAAGAAAACATAACCCAACACATGAAAATGGTTCTACATATATTTTTCAAAAATCTTCAGAGAGCCAATCCAGAGGAACTAAAGAGCCACATGATGCTCTAGAGCCGCAGGTTGCAGACCCCTGCTTTAGCCCTTTGTACAGCAACTATAAATAATTCAGTCATGGTATTTAATGGTAGAAAACCAGTTACTAAAGGGCACCACAGAAACTATTTAGAAACATAACATCATCACACTAAACATCCTTTGGAGACAGGCTACGCTAGGCTAACTTATTCTGAACACAACATCGATACTTGTAGATTTGTCCGTTTGAGAGAATCAAACTGGAGGTCAATGAGCCAATTGAAATCCAAAGTAGAAACCAAGGAGTGTTGAGGTTGCTTATATTTCTTAACACTCATCAAAATTGTATACAATTAGGAAGAAAATCCCACAAGATTCTCATTGGCCATCAGGAGTATGTGTGTCAAATTGAAATAGAAACGAAAGAAAAATTAGAAATGTGAATGAAAACAGAAAAAAAAACAATGTTTTCTCGTATGAGGCCCCAGTTACTCAACATTTCAGTCGAAACATTTTTACACTTTTGTGTGAAAAAATTTCATGTTTAAATAGCAACATTTTCTAAATAATGCCCGGTCACACGGAAACGGCAGAAATGCTGAAAATGATGTAGCTAGCATGTTAAAATAGTCAACATGTCAAAGTCTCAGATGATGCAAATTTCACTTTCTAATAATTTTCTAACAGTAATACTCTATGTGTCTCCATAGCCTGGATGAGGCCACAAAAATGAAGAAAGACTGTCATCTAACTTGCTTGATCCCCCTTTTAGCAAACGTGTACTCATACAGGCCAATCACAGATTTCCCCTTAATTATGTCATCAAATAACCATTCCTCTCTGGATACTCTCGTTGACTGTCCCGCAGGTAGATGAGCTCCGCCCTCTAAAATTATGAGGAGGCACATTTTCTCTTCTCTCCAGAAACTCTAGAAAAACAGACATTGAGTAGGTGTGGACAGACACAACTCATTATCATTTAAAGGTACAGACACACAAACAGCCTGTTCTCAGTAGAGCTAAGTAGAGGGACTTTTAGACTGGCTGGAATTCAGGACCAAGCCTGGATCTGGGGAAATACAGTTTGAGTACAATATTGTTGGACCTCTGACAATTAAGTATTGAAAAACTGCATAATATGGTACCTTCAAAATATCCAACTGATGAAATGTACTATGAATTTATGAATTGTGAAAGTCTTTTGCTCGGGCAAAAGGGACCCAGAAATATCATGGTCCTGAAACCAAGCACTATGGGAACAAGAACTATATCTATCTATCTATCTATCTATCTATCTATCTATCTATCTATCTATCTATCTATCTATCTATCTATCTATCTATCTATCTATCTATCTATCTATCTATCTATATATATATAGAGAGAGAGCCATACTGTCCCATTAAACAATGTCTTATGGTTGTTTTCTGATGTTGAAGCACTAACTGAGAACAGGAGATGTTTATTTATAGAAAATAAGCAATATTGTAGAGCGTCTATAAATAATAATGTGGTCATTTGAGTGATTAAGAGTTAGTTGTGACTGAACACACACACACACACACAAGTCGTCATTGTGTCTCACCACGCGACTAAAGTGACTTTATGATGGAGGGGTGTTGAAATGGATCTGGACCTCCTCCTCCTCCTGCAGGAGCGGAGGAGAGAGGCTGCAGACACGGAGGAGGGAATCCCTCCTGTATATGTAACACACACACACACACACACACACACACACACACACATATGGTCTTGTATTAGCAGTGGTCTCTGCTGGCAGAGAC